>SZWC01002274.1:121459-148934 GCA_023375785.1 Penium margaritaceum
CTCAACATGGACCGGACCATGTTGAGGATGGTGCGGTTCGCCCTCTCGGCGACGCCGTTCTGCTGCGGAGAGTGTGGCGTAGTTTTCTGCCACGCGATCCCCTTGCTCTTCATCCATGCCGAGCAGCCCTCGTACTCGCCACCGTTGTCACTCCGGAACGCCTTCACCTTCAACTCTGTTTGCCGCTCCACAGCCGCCACGAATTCCTGCATGCACGACAAGACATCGCTCTTCCTCTTGATGATGTAGAGGTAGAGCTTGCGGCTGTGGTCGTCGATGAAGGTGACGAAGTAGTGTGTCCCACCAATGGAGGGCTCAAACGGTCCGCACACATCTGTGTGCACCACCTCCAACTTCGCCGATGTACGCGTTCCTTTGCCATCAAATGGCTGCCGTGTCGCCTTGTTGACCACGCACGGCTCGCACACGGCATTCTTGGCTGCGTCGAGGCTCTTGACCTCAAGACCCCGCACCACTTCCTTCTTTGCCATGTCCCTCACAGTTGAGGGAGCGATGTGGCATAGGCGACGATGCCATAGGTCCAGGTACCCTTCATCCTTCGTCGCGAGGTTGGCGGCATCAGTCCTCACCGCATCGGCAAGAACCTTGGTACGGAGAAGGTACAAGTCCTCCTCCCTCTTGCCACGTGCAATTACCTCGCCGTCCCCTTCCTTCCGGATGATGGCCTCTTTCTTGTTGAAGAGCACCTTGAGCCCCTTGTCGGTAAGGCGGCTCACTGATAGCAGGTTTGCCCCAAAGTTGGGCATGTGGAGCACGTCGTAGATGGTGCACGGAATGACTTTCCCGTTCACCACCGACTCGATGCGAACATTGCCTTCGCCCGCGGCCAACTCTGTTTTGCCGTTGGCCACTGTCATGCGCCGCTCGGTGGCGCCGTAGGTGACGAATGCCGCCCGGTTGCATTGTGTGTGGCGGCCTGATCCGGAGTCGATCACCGTGACTTCCGGATCTGTCAAGTCGGTAGACTCCCTGGCCATCATGGCCTGGGTGTCCTTCTTCCCGGCCTTCCTGGGCTGGTCCGACTTCTTGTTGGGGCAATCACGTGCGTAGTGGCCTTGTTTGCCACAATTGTAGCACTCCCCCTTGTTGTCACCTCTCTTGGTGCCCTGGTTGGCACCCTTCCCCTTCTTGCNGTCTTCCACACCTTGGACTCCACGTCTTTTAGCGGCTTCGTCGGCGTCAGATTCATGATGTACGCCGCTGTCCGTGCTGCCTCGCCCCAGTACCGCTGCGCAAGGCCTGCATCACTCAACATGGACCGGACCATGTTGAGGATGGTGCGGTTCGCCCTCTCGGCGACGCCGTTCTGCTGCGGAGAGTGTGGCGTAGTTTTCTGCCACGCGATCCCCTTGCTCTTCATCCATGCCGAGCAGCCCTCGTACTCGCCACCGTTGTCACTCCGGAACGCCTTCACCTTCAACTCTGTTTGCCGTTCCACAGCCGCCACGAATTCCTGCATGCACGACAAGACATCGCTCTTCCTCTTGATGATGTAGAGGTAGAGCTTGCGGCTGTGGTCGTCGATGAAGGTGACGAAGTAGCGTGTCCCACCAATGGAGGGCTCAAACGGTCCGCACACATCTGTGTGCACCACCTCCAACTTCGCCGATGTACGCGTTCCTTTGCCACCAAATGGCTGCCGTGTCGCCTTGCCGACCACGCACGGCTCGCACACGGCATTCTTGGCTGCGTCGAGGCTCTTGACCTCAAGACCCCGCACCACTTCCTTCTTTGCCATGTCCCTCACAGTTGAGGGAGTGATGTGGCATAGGCGACGATGCCATAGGTCCAGGTACCCTTCATCCTTCGTTGCGAGGTCGGCGGCATCGGTCCTCACCGCATCGGCAAGAACCTTGGTACGGAGAAGGTACAAGTCCTCCTCCCTCTTGCCATGTGCAATTACCTCGCCGTCCCCTTCCTTCCGGATGATGGCCTCTTTCTTGTTGAAGAGCACCTCGAGCCCCTTGTCGGTAAGGCGGCTCACTGATAGCAGGTTTGCCCCAAAGTTGGGCATGTGGAGCACGTCGTAGATGGTGCACGGAATGACTTTCCCGTTCACCACCGACTCGATGCGAACATTGCCTTCGCCCGCGGCCAACTCTGTTTTGCCGTTGGCCACTGTCATGCGCCGCTCGGTGGCGCCGTAGGTGACGAATGCCGCCCGGTTGCATTGTGTGTGGCGGCCTGATCCGGAGTCGATCACCGTGACTTCCGGATCTGTCAAGTCGGTAGACTCCCTGGCCATCATGGCCTGGGTGTCCTTCTTCCCGGCCTTCCTGGGCTGGTCCGACTTCTTGTTGGGGCAATCACGTGCGTAGTGGCCTTGTTTGCCACAATTGTAGCACTCCCCCTTGTTGTCACCTCTCTTGGTGCCCTGGTTGGCACCCTTCCCCTTCTTGCCTCCCCCTCCACCTTGAGGGCGGACGGCATAGGCGGAAGTTGATGTCGCCCCACTCTCTCTCCCACCACGCCGCATCCATTCGTTGCGGACGTACTCAGCCACCTTCGGGTACTTCAGCTCATCGGCGGACCAGCCGCCTACGACGGTGATCATGGGACTCCAACTGTCCGGCAAGGCCAGAAGGAGGATCATGGCTTGCAGCTGAGGGTCGACCTTCCATCCGGTGGCTACGCACTCGGCAGTGAGGGACTCGATCTGCTGCAGGATCTCCATGATGTCGTCGCCTTCGTTGGCTCGAAGGATGACGAGCCTCTTGAAGACAAAGAGCTGGTTAGCAAGGTTGGTGGACTGATAGATGGTGCAGAGCTTCTTCCAGGCCTCCGCGGCCTCCGTGCATCCTTGAATCAGTGCGCGCTGCGGAGGAGCTAGCGCTAACACCAACAAAGCAAGCGCCTTCTTGTTGCGCTTCTTGTACTTGTCCACTTCCTCCGGCATCGCGGTGTCCGGAGGCGCGGTCTCTTCACCGTTGACCAGCTCAAGCAGGCCCTTGTCATCGAGGTAGACCTCAAACTGCCACCTCCACAAGTGGAAGCCATTTCCATCAAACTTGGAGACGGCGCCGATGCTCTCTTGCTAGGTCGTTGCCATGGCGCGCGGCGGTAGCGTGAAAGTTGAGGAGCTAGGGTCCTTCTAGGCACGTGGGCCCATAACCCTTTGTTGGCTCTAGTGGGTGTGGAGACACCCTCAAGGATGCCTAGCTCTCACTGGTTCACGCTACCAAGGTTTGGGGCAGCCAATGGACACCTTAGGTGAAGGGTATGGAGCACAAGGATCACTGATGTGAGTGGGCAGAACACGTCTCATTCAGTAGAACTGAATCGAAACACGATTTTGTTACTTAGGATAGTGAGATTACATCAGATCCTTATAGCCTGTGATCTAAGCTTTCCAACGCATCCAAGCACGCCCAAAACGGAGCAGTAGAGCCCCTGCTACGGCCGTCGAAGTAACCCTTGGTGGAGCCGCCCACCTGGTCTTGCACTCTAGGCAACGGGAGGCGCTTCGACGATGACCCGTCGAAGCGCCTTTCCTCGCCCAGAAGTCAAGGAGAAGTTCATCCTGGTCAAGGAGGTCCTTATGGTCACCTCATTCATGCCCCGGGTGCATTTGGAGGCCATTAGGAATGAACTCGGATCCCTGGNTGAACGGCACTCATGGCAAGGGGCACACCATGTCAACATTGCCCTTCCTCGACCACACTCAGCTCTTCTCCGCTGGATCTCTACTCTTTCCTTCTATCACTCTGCTCTTTCCTACTGGTACTCCACGCATCCTCTCTAGCATTGCTTTGCTCTTCCAACCTCTGACTTTTCTACTTGGTTACTTTTCCACCCTTCTGATTTACTAAAATGCTCTACTAATCTGCTCTTCTGCTCAACTTCTTTGCCACACTTCTGCTTTTTCAATCTGGCACTCTTCTGCTCCTCCACTCACCACTCTTCTGCTGCTCCACTTTAACACTCTTTGTTTCCATCCTTTTTCTTATCCCCCGTATCCAATCTTGTGCTCTGCTATTTTTCCACTATTGTTTCTCTTCTCCTTCAATCTTTTGATCTGCCACCACGTTGCAGTTCTACTGATGCTCCACTCAACCTCTCTTCTGATCCCCTCTGCCACTCTTCTGTTCCACCACTTTTCCACTCTTCTGCTACTCGGCTCCACTGCTCCTCTGATCCACCGTCATGCCGCTCTCCTGTTCCATAATTTTTATTCTCTTCTACTGTTTCATTGCGCCACTCTTCTGCTTGACCAACTCACCGCTCTTCTACTTGGCCACTTTGCTAACCTTCTGCTGCTCCACTCTACCACTACTTTGTTCTATTGCAAGGACTCTGCGTAGATGTTCTATGTGCTCTTCCATTGATTTGGAGAAAACCGGGATGTGGTCGAGGTAAACCAAGACAAACTGACCGAGTTTCTTTGTAAATGTTCAGTTAATTTCTCTTTGGAAGATTACCAGGGCATTTGTAAGCTTGAAGCATAACACTCAAAACTGATAGTGTCCCATGTGCGTTGGAAATGCGGTTTTGAGTACATCATCTTCCGTGACGCGGATTGGATGGTACCCCTAAGACAAATCCAAGGACAAAAATACTTTTGCCCCTTGGAGTTGGTCAAAATGGTCCTCAATCCATGGTAAAGGGAATCGATTTCTCACCGTCAGCTTGTTCAATGCTTGGTAATCCACGCACATGCGTAAACCACCATCCTTTTTGTTCACAAAAAGGATTGGCGCACCGTACGGGGAACTACTTGGCTCGATCCATCCTTTTGCAAGGTACTCTTTGATTTGGCGTTCGGCCTCTCGCCTTTCTGCTGGACTAAGGCGATACATGGGTCTGAATGGGGGAGTCACCTCTGATTGTAGCGGAATTGTGTGACCCATGTGACTTTCTTGTGGAACCCCAGCTGATGGATCTTGGAATACACCTAAGAACTCTACCAATAGAGATTTGAACTCTGCTGGCATGTCTTCCTGCACGTCGTCCTCCGAGTCTGAGTTAATTGTGCATCTTTTATACACTGCTCCACTCATGTACATGGAGTTTCTTTGGAGAAGCTTCTTACAAGGTTAAAGGAGGAGGTTATTTGGTATGTACACTGCACATGTTGTGGAAAATGAAGATGTGGGATTTAGAATTGTTCTTATATTTCCAAAAAATGTTTTCAAATTATCATTTTTTGTTCTTTAAAAGCTATCCTTATATGATGTAAATTGTTCTCCACATAATAAAGTTCTTTGAGTAAAATATTAACGAAGAAAAAATGTGTTTTGTGGGTAGAGGATGCGGCCGGCTTATCTGTTGGCATCTCTGACACATTCTGCTCTTTTTATGGCGAGTCTCGTGACCTCGTGTACGCGAACAGAGTCAGGTACCTTGTTTGTCACCAACATCCTTTTGCACTGAGTTGTCATCCATTGGAACCTGGACTCGCATGCGACGACCGGTAGGGGGGGGAGTGGGGGGGAGGGGGAGCAAAGGGTAAAGTGTAAGTGGGAATTGTTAGTGCAGGTGCGTCGAGCGACATATGATAGCGATGACCAGAATGTTCAGCAGTGAACTGGCACAGAAGAAGATTCATCGAGACTTGGTTGCGTGGATGAAACCCTGTTTCTTTGCGGACTTCTATCTAGTCCCATTGGAGAGATCTGTGGATACTGGGTAAGCAGTTGAGTTAAATACTTACATCGAGCAATTGCTGCTTGCAGCTTGTTGAAGACAAATGTTAAGTTATCTGAAACTAGTTTGGATAAGCTTCGGCATTTCAACCGCCACTTTTATCCGATGGTATGCGACTGTTTGCGGTTGTCGGCTTGATAACTTCGGTCACCTTCCTGATGCTGTCCGACATGCGAGTCGTTGTAAGAAAGTGGGGCATGGTTTGAATGGATTGGATGGACATGTTGTTTTGTGTACTGATTCTTTCTTTTGAGCAATTTATATCCATATAGACAGCGCTAAAAGCACAGAAAATGTGACATCATCTTGATGTAATCACAGAGCAAATATCTTAATCCGTCAACACGGACCCCAAGGAGGAAAAATCCACTTTTTTATCTTTCTTGGATCCTCCCTTTAACATAAGTGAACATTTTGAACGTTCAAACACATGCACTGTCGTACATTTGCCACTAAAATTGGCTTGTACACTCTCGGTCAGGAAGGGGGGGGGGGGTGATGTTGGCAGGTGTGCGAGCCTGTGATCCCCCCTCCTCTCCAAGCCTGAAGTGTATCAGGCGGTTGCCCGACTGTGTGAACACATCTGCATGTGATATCGACAACAACAATGTACACTAGTGATGCGGTATGTCGATGTCGAAGGGCTGTTTATACTGACAAGTTAACACAGTGTCAAACGATATGGTTTGAGTTTCAAACCCAAAAGTTTTTTAACATCACTATTCATTTGCAACATGGTTACGATGATTTAATTAATATGTTGTGCACCTCATCATCACGTGCTGAATGGGTTTTCAACACTTGACGTGTGGATGGATTTTCTACAAGTCCATGTGTATATGGGCTGTCGAACAACACTGTGTATTGTCTTCTTCCTCTGTGTGTGTCCTGAGAATCAGATAGGAACTGTTACAACAGAAAGTCGAAGAAGTACAGTCGAAGAAGTACGCAAATCCCTTGTCAAGATGTAAATCGAAGACCGATGGTGATGAACCTTTCGATACTTTGATTCGATGATGACTCTTTTGCAGCGTTCATAAAGGTATTTGTCCCGGCTGTCCATCTTCAAAAGTTTATCTGTACATCTGAATGTTTCCCGAACACTCTGGTTGGACGATATTGAATGCACGGTTTCCCGCAGGGCATCGACTTGTATCAACTCAACTTTTCTCTTTGGTTTCATAAGGAGATTCAAAAGAAAAAAACGAGTATGAGATACGGATGCGAAGTACACTAGAGTGCTGTGAGAGGAAATATGCACTCGGACTACAGAGCTGGAACAAGACCTTTCAGATGGGTGGATGCCTCTTGCCTTGTTCATCGAAAGATGGAACTTAGCCAAGAATTTCCCTCAAATTGAAAGATAAAAAAGAAAAAGTCATAGTTAATACACATGCCTGATGAAAGAATAGAATGTACGCGTGTGCGTTGTAGCACAGAATATGTCTCATTTCAATATGTTTCCTATTTCCTGCCTTGATGAGTCAAAGATCAACAAGATAAAAACAAATGATCAATTGAGCAGATTTAAGGCAGTCTAATGACCCAGCCGCAGCCAGGCACAGCGAACCAAGGGACACCCTAGAAGTCATACAATTACTGTGTTCGTTCCTGTGATCCAGCCGCAGCCAAGGACCCTCAAGGATGCACACACATCCCCGGGCTAACAGAAACAGTATGAACATGAAGAGAAAGAAGAAGAATGTACCTAGATTTCAGGAAACAAAATGACTTAAAATTAACAAAGAAACGGGGAACTTAGACTATTCCTCTAGCGCCATCTTTGGCGGTGGTGGTGGCGGTGGCGGTGAGGGTGGTGGTGGCAATGGCGTTCGCAGTGGCAGTGGCGGTGGCGGTGGAGGTGGCGGTGGTGGTGGTTGTAGTGGTGATGGTGGTAGTGGTGGTGGTGGTGGTGGTGGTGGTGGTGGTGGCGGTGGCGGTGAGGGTGGTGGTGGCAATGGCGTTCGCAGTGGCAGTGGCGGTGGCGGTGGAGGTGGCGGTGGTGGTGGTTGTAGTGGTGATGGTGGTAGTGGTGGTGGTGGTGGTGGTGGTGGTGGTGGTGGTGATAGTGGTGATGGTGGTGTTGGTGGTGGTGGTGTTGGTGGTGGTGTTGGTGGTTGTGGTGGTGATCGTCAGGGAGAGTGAGGGTACTACCGGTACCGTGGTACATTCCGTGATATGGTACCAGGATACCTGTCAAAATGCATTACGGTTCTCTCTCCCATGGCACCACAATAGTGATGGGGATTGCGATGGCAGGGCCAGACTGGAACTGCCTCTGAACAATGTTGCGCAATTGGCTTTGCCGATCAATATGCTCAGTGATGTGATCCATCAGCGTGTCCAACATCCATGCGTGGATTCTCTGGCCTTGATTTAGCCTTAGTAGTCTCATGGCGACCCAAGGTGGTGACACCAAAGGCAGATTTGGCTCAGAAAGTTTGGCTCAAGACCTTCCTATAGTATTGCCCACATCTGTCATGGAGGTGCCAAGATTCCGTGCTCGCGGGAGCCAACACGGACACTTGGCACCAATCTGTCAGTGAGTGAGAGACACATAGATATTGTTTGCAGCTTTCTCGGGAATTTCTTACCTTTGACATGATCTCTCTATGTGTGTATGGATGTTAGGTTGAAAAGAAACCTTGAATTTACGACTTTGTTACAACATGTTACGAATTTGAATCTTTGCCTTACCTTTTGACTTGGACTAGTCATAACTAGGTTTGGTTACTTAGTTGTCCCCGGCCTAGGCTATGACTTAGTTTCCACTTTTCCTTCTTTTTGGGTTTATTTCTCATTGTATTGGATGGAATTAGTCATGGAAAGGGAAAAAAGTCTTAATGCGGTCCACATGCAATCGCCATTTTGGCCCAAAAAACTATCAACCCATTGTGCACAATGTATCCCTTGTTCAACCCTTGTTTTAGTATAACAATTTAGTTATATGGTTTTATGTGTATGTTGCTTTATCATTGGTGGAACTAAATATTGTATTGGGTAGTTGTTTTGCTGTAACAAGTTCGACACATTATGCATACCCATAACACGAGGCACATTAGAACTACTTGCAATCAACCATAAAGTTACTTTATCATATAACTTTTCAGAATCACAACAAGCATAGGAATAAATTCATGCGGTGTAGTCACATTCACTTTCATCCCATTTATCAATCCAGACTCCCTTCACATGAAGTACAACTTCTTGTGACTAAGGTTACATTTTCAAAACTGGGTGGGAATCCCTTTCTCATTCAAGAACATGAAACCACTTCTCAGACCGGGATCCCTTTCTTTTTTGGAAAAGCAACTCAAAACGTTTGAGTCAATGATTCCACGTCACTTGGTGGGCCTGCCCCTTTCCCAAGAGGGAAGGCCCAGGACCATCGAATGATGTGGACATGAGACACACTGTTTGTGGGGTTGAAGTTGCAAGAAACATCTGCACGCATCACGCGTCGATCCAGTCGTAAGAAAAGTTTGCGAAACGAAGAAATTTTGTAGCTACCTTTGACTCAAAATAACCCTTTGTCAACGCGCCGGATAGCAACAGTCTAGAAATTGGGTCCCGACATGGGAGGCCGCCAACTGCTCTTGGTATTGCAACCGAGATAACATATCACCCTCGAACGAGGGATCCACACTTTATGTTTGTTTAGTTGCAACCTCACGAATTCCAAAATAAAGATATTTAGTGTCTATCCTTGGGTGCACACTCTGTAAGGAGTCTCAAAGGCATTAACTGTAAATGGATGCATGCATGGCACAGGCTTTTATACTTGCAGAGCATTGCTAATGCTTCTGCTCATAGTGGCTCCACAGGAACCAACCTCAGCCTACACTCCTACTTGGTGTGTCCTAAGTCTGCCAAGTTTCATCCTCAAGCTAGGCTCTAGTAAGCTTCCTAGAGGCTTCCTGTCCCATTTTGGGCCACAAAGAAAATACGACCGTCGCGGGATTTGAGCCCACGACCCATGAGCTCCGGCGCCTGTCCCAACTAGGCCACAATGTTGTGTTTCCTACGATGATCTCCAGGGGCATACCCATTATGGGCAGTGCATTCATGGCCTATCTCAGAACAGACCAAGGGGACGTACTCCATAGAATAGTGCATGCCTTGTCTTTGCATGCAACCAACCAGCTAGCCAGTGCCAAAGGTGCATACAATTCAAAACCTTCGAGATGCTTTCATGTGCATGGTTTTATGGTTGTTTTGAGATGCATGCTTAGAGATGCATGCTTTGAGATGCATGCTTCAACATGCATGCTTTGAGATACTTTCATATTCATGCTTTCATGATGTTTTTGAGATGCATGCTTTGAGATGCATGCTTTGAGATGCATGCTACAATATGCATGTTGTGAGATGCTTTCATATGCATGTTTTTTTTTTTTTTGAAATGAATGCTTTGAGAGGCATGAAATGAAATGCATGTTTTGAGATGCTTTCATATGCATGGTTTCATGATTATTTTTAGATGCATGCTTCAAGATGCATGCTTTGAGATGATTTCATATGCATGCTCTCATGATTTTTTTGAGATGCATGTTTTGAAATGCATGCTTTGAGATGCATGCTTCAAGAAGGATGCTTTGAGCTACTTTCATGTGCATGCTTTTATAGTTTTTTTTAAAATGCATGCTTTGAAATGCATGCTTCAAGATGAATGCTTTGAGATGCTTTCATGTGCATGGTTTCATGATTGTTTTGAGATGCATGCTTTGTGATTCATGCTTTGAGATGCATGCTTCAAGATGCATGCTGTGAGATGCTTTCATATGCATTCTTTCATGTTTTTTTTTTCACATGCATGCTTTGAGATGCCTGCTTCAAGATGCATGCTTTGAGATGCTTTCCTGTGCATGGTTTCATGATTTTTTTTAGATTCATTCCTTGTGATGCATGCCTTGAGATGATTTCTTCAAGATGCATGCTTTGAGATGCTTTCATATGCATGCTTTCATGATTGTTTTGAGCTGCATGCTTCACGATGCATGCTTTGAGATGCATGCGACAAGATGCATGCTGTGAGATGCTTTCATATGCATGCTTTCATGATTTTTTTGAGATGTATGCTGTGAGATGCATGCTTTGAGATGCTTTCATGTACATGGTTTCATGATTCTCTTGAGATGCATGCGTTCAGATGCATGCCTCAATATGCATGCCTTGAGATGCTTTTATATGTATGCTTTGATGGCTTTTTTGAGATGCATGATTTGAGATGCAATCTTTCAGATGCATGCTTTAAGATGCATGCGTTGAGATGCTTTCATATGCATGCTTTCATGATTTATTTGAGATGCTTGCTTTGAGATGCACGCTTCAAGATGCATGCTTTTAGATGCTTTCATGTGCATTCTTTCATGATTTGTTTTAGATGCATGCTTTTTTTTTGCATGCTTTGAGATGTATGCGTCAAGATGCATGCTTTGAGATGCTTTCCTATCCATAATTTCATGATTTTTTAGGTGCATGCTTTGAGATGCATGCTGTGAGATGCTTTCATATTCATGCTCTCATTAATTTTTTGAAATACATGCTTTGAGATGCATGCTTTGAAACGCATGCTTCAATATGCATGCTTTGAGATGCTTCCATGTGCATGGTTTCATGATTGTTTTGAGATTCATGCTTTGTGATGCATGCTTTGAGATGCATGCTTCCAGATGCATGCTTTGAGATTCTTCCATATGCATGCTCTCATGATTTTTTTGAGATGCATGATTTGAGATGCATGCTTTGAGATGCATGCTGTGAGATGCTTTCATATGCATGCCTCTGTGGTTTTTTTGGATGCATGCTTCGAGATGCATGATTTGAGATGCTTTCATGTGGATGAAATCATGATTTTTTTAGATGCATTGCTTTAGATGCATGCTTTGAAATGCATCCTTCAATATGCATTCTTTGAGATGTTTTCATGTACATGATTTCATGATTGTTCTGAGATGCATGCTTTGAGATGCATGCTTTGACATGCATGCTTTAAGATGCTCTAGCATGGTCAAATGCTTTCATGATTTTTCTAGATGCATGATTCAAGATGCATGCTTTGAAATACATGCTTCAAGTTGCATGCCTTGAGAAGCTTTCATATGCATGCTCACATGATGTTTTTTAGATTCATTATTCAGGATGACTGCTTTCAGATGCATGCTTCAAGATGCAGGCTTTGTTTTGCATGCTTTGAGATGCATAAAGGTGGTGCCGGGTGCAACCCCCGGGTGTTTTTGGTGCAGAAGTAATCTGGGTCAAGCAGTTCAAGTTGTAATGCGCTAAAATGTAATAGCGGAGAGGCCGATGACGTCCATGGGACATCGATCTTTATGATGAGTTGTCATCCATTTGATACATGCATTTGAGCGCATCTTTCAAACTGTTGACTTAACTTTGGGTAATTTTTGCTCTATTTTACGCAACGGAATTTATGCTACAGGCATGCGAGATGGTCTGTTTCATTGTTCAACCACTCGATAAGCAACTGAAAGAGTGCTCAATTTTCCACTTCTATTTCTATATGCATATAGAATGCACCGCCGGGCATCTTATGGTGGCTAGGAGAGCCACGGTACAATATTGTGAGGTCGCATGTCCAGTGGACACCTCAAAGGAATGGCCTGTCGATCGACGCGCCACCACGTTTTTGGGATGCGGTTGAAACCCCCTCAGTAGCAACTGCAGCAGCCAACGGCCCGTCGGTCGGTGCTGCGCTGCCTCATTTACACCGTCATGCAACGGCAAGCAGCACCAAGTAGTAGAGCCAACACCCGCAGCAGCAAGAAGCACCTAGTTGCGTCCATACTTTCATGGATGCTGTTCATTCCTTGAAGCATGCAAAACATGCTGCGCCTGCTTGTACGCCTGCTGCAGCTCCTGGCCCAGATGATGAGTCAGAGGCGACTTCCGAGGCTGACCCTGTTCCTATGCCATCATCTGTGCCACTTTGTTTCGTCCACACAGCCCCTTCTTCTTGGGACGTTTCTCATAAATTGCGAATGCTCGTCCGGTCCCCTGCAAGGAGGATATCAGATGCAGTGAACATAGAGTCCGCCTGTTCCTGCTCCTGCTCCTGCCACGCCAGTGCACCTGCCCCTGTCTCTGCACCTGAAATGCCGCCTCCCACTGCGCCTCCGCCGGCTCCTGCTCCTGATCCTGCTCCTGCTCCTGCTCCTGCTACTGTCGCCAGTGGGCCGGCAACAGCCACCCGCATGCCGTGGCGAGCCGAGTAAGACGCAAAAACCATGTGCGTCCGGCCCACAGGACGTGGTGACCAGCAGAACCGGGGTCCTCGTTTAGAAGGGCAGGCAAACTGGCCAGTAGTTTCTGGGTGGCTGGGTGGCTGGGTGAATGGGTGCATGGGTGGCTGGGTGGTTGGGGAGGTTGAGGCATTGCTGGCCACCTATGCAGATCATACATGTTGGGGACAATCGCATGCAACCACTCGCACTAGACCTGCTCCTGCTCCTCCTCCTGTAGTGAGTGTGCTGTGGAAAACTTTCCTTCAGGTCGTGAATTTGCTTCATAACCACTGTAAACATGTACTCACCCTTTTCACAACCGCTTTGCAGGTGAAATGAATCAGTGACTGGGAGAAGCATTGGCATGAAATGGGTAATGGCACTGGAAGGTTGGTGGAAGAGACCATTGGAGCAGAAAATTGCATGTGGAGTTCCACATTCAAGTAGTCCTTTTAGAAGAAATAATGTCTTTCCTTGGGCCCTACAAGTCTAGTTACAAGAAGACATTTTGTTTTAGTTGGTGAAAACGTTTTGCTTTCAAGTGTTCAAACACGTACACTTTCTCTTTCTTCCTCAGTAACATGTGTTCTCACACATCAACGTTTGCTCTTCAAGACACTGCTGCAGCAGACTGTCACACACAGCTCATGAATAATCGAGAAGACATCATGGGTCTGTGCCATTCCCCTTTGTGGGTGAGTTTAGTAACATTCTCGTGATGCAGCGTTTGTGACAAAAATGTCCGTTGTAGTATAAACATTATTCACATAGGATTTATGCTGAAAGAACCAGCTTTCACATTATGGATGGAGGCAAAGACAAAAAACGACGTCCAGCATCATGACCTCTACTGTAGGCTGAATTTTCTTGCATGTTTAGCTGAACATTTTGTACAATCATAGCATGGCCAGCATCTCTTATCTCAACTATAGAAATGATAGCAAAATCCCACACAAAAAGGACAATTTTTAGCAGTTTCACTTATGGAGATCATTAGTAGCATGTCATGCAGTGCATGTGCAGACCAGAATAACACAAAGGCTGCATTACAGAGTCAAAAGGGACACTTACAGCCAATCATTTGGAGATGCAGCGTGCTGATTGAACACTCAGTGTGTCTACAATGTTTTTCTTGCATGCGAAACGTTCTTTGTACCTTACATACAGACTAAAAAGTGATGCATGTACCGCTGGCCATTCTTGGAGCCATTCCCAAAGCTGCTTTGTCTTCTGCTCCACCTCACGTTGCTTTCTGGCCATAGTATCTGCTGTGACAGGATCAGTCTGCAACTGGTGCGATTCTTCCCTTGTAGTCAAGCAGTTGTCTACAATGTTTATACCTTGTGCAACCTGCGTGCAAACGGTGTGCATAGCTATACCATAATCTATGCAAAAGTCAATACGGTCCTCCCTCAGGCTTGCAATGGACAATGTTATTTCCTCACACAGCCACATGTCAGCTGGAAACTGGGCATCTGCATCCATTGTGCTCAGAAAGATCACCAACAAGCACTTGGGAAGGCCTTGAACACGTTGAAAGCCTCTGCAACATGTGCGACCACTAATATTGGTCTTTGCTCCTCACGCCGTCCGTGTCTGCTGCCCCCTGTAGGCCTAAAGGGATAGAGGGGTTGGGGAGGGAGGGAGCGGACAGAAGGAGGGAGGAAGGGAGGGAGGGAGGGAGGGAGGGAGGGAGAGCGGGAGGGAGGGAGGGAGGGAGGTAGGGAGGGAGGGAGGGAGAGAGAGAGAGAGAGAGAGAGAGAGAGAGAGAGAGAGAGAGGGAGAGATAGGGAGGGGGGAGGATTAGTTATCCATTTGAACGAATTGCAACGTAGGTGTTCAATGAGGAAGGAAACCAGCAATCTAGGAATCTTGCAACAAAAAATCCACCATTTCCTAGCGCCTTTGCTACTCTGCTTGCCTCCGCGTTCCGGTGGACGACATTCACATCCTTTCTTCCACTACAAGTAGCCCAAGGATCAGCAGCACAGGAGCATCAGCAGCATCACGAGCAGTAGCTGGAGAACAAGCTTGAGCAGTAGCACGTACAGGAGCAGGAGCAAGAACAGGAGTACAATGTGGAGCAGGTGAAGGAGCAGAAGGACGGTTTGGAGCAGCACTAGGAGCAGGAGCACGATGTGGAGCAGGTGTAGGAGCATGAGCACGATGTGGAGCAGGAGCAGGACCACGAGCAGGAGCAGCAGCAAGAGCAGGAGCAGCAGGCAGAGCAGTAGCTACAGCAAGAGCAGGAGCACGATGTGGAGCAGGAGCACAATGTGGAGCAAATGTAGGAGCAGGAGCACGATGTGGAGCAGGATCAGGACTAGGTGCAGGAGCAGCAGCAGGAGCAGCAGCAGCAGTAGGAGCAGGAGCACATTGCGGAGAAGGTACAGGAGGAGGAGCTCGATGTGGAGCAGCAGCAAGATCAGGAGCACGATGTGGAGTAGGTGCAAGAGCAGGAGCACGATGTGGAGCAGGTGCAGGAGCAGGAGCACAATGTGGAGCAAGAGCAGGACCAGGAGCAGGAGCAGTAGCAGGAGCAGCAGTAGCAGCAAGAGCAGGAGCACGATGTGGAGTANGCGGGAGGGAGGGAGGGAGGGAGGTAGGGAGGGAGGGAGGGGGAGAGAGAGAGAGAGAGAAAGAGAGAGAGAGAGAGAGAGAGAGAGAGTGAGAGAGAGAGAGAGAAGGAGAGATAGAGGGGGGGGAGGATTAGTTATCCATTGGAACGAATTGCAACGTAGGTGTTCAATGAGGAAGGAAACCAGCAATCTAGGAATCTTGCAACACAAAATCCACCATTTCCTAGCGCCTTTGCTACTCTGCTTGCCTCCGCATTCCGGTGGACGACGTTCGCATCCTTTCTTCCACTACAGGTAGCCCAAGGATCAGCAGCACAGGAGCATCAGCAGCATCACGAGCAGTAGCTGGAGAACGAGCTTGAGCAGTAGCAAGTACAGGAGCAGGAGCGAGAGCAGGAGTACAATGTGGAGCAGGTGAAGGAGCAGAAGGACAATTTGGAGCAGCACTAGGAGCAGGAGCACGATGTGGAGCAGGTGCTGGAACATGAGCACAATGTGGAGCAGGAGCAGGACCACGAGCAGGAGCAGCAGCAGGAGCAGGAGCAGCAGGCAGAGCAGTAGCTGCAGCAAGAGCAGGAGCACGATGTGGAGCAGGAGCACAATGTGGAGCAGATGTATGAGCAAGAGCACGATGTGGAGCAGGATCAGGACTAGGTGCAGGAGCAGCAGCAGGAGCAGCAGCAGCAGTAGGAGCAGGAGCACGTTGTGGAGAAGGTACAGGAGGAGGAGCTCGATGTGGAGCAGCAGCAAGATCAGGAGCACGATGTGGAGTAGGTGCAAGAGCAGGAGCACGATGTGGAGCAGGTGCAGGAGCAGGAGCACAATGTGGAGCAAGAGCAGGACCAGGAGCAGGAGCAGTAGCAGGAGCAGCAGTAGCAGCAAGAGCAGGAGCACGATGTGGAGTAGATGCAAGAGCAAGAGCAAAATGTGGAGCAGGAGCACGACCAGGAGCAGGAGCAGCAGCAGGAGCAACAACAATACCAGGAGCAGGAGCACGACGCGGAGCAGGTGTAGAAGCAGGAGCACAATGTGGAGCGGAAACAGGAGCAGGAGCACGATGTGGAGCAGATGCAGGAGCAAGAGCAAAATGTGGAGCAGGAGCACGACCAGGAGCAGGAGCAGCAGCAGGAGCAACAACAATACCAGGAGCAGGAGCACGACGCGGAGCAGGTGTAGAAGCAGGAGCACAATGTGGAGCGGAAACAGGAGCAGGAGCACGATGTGGAGCAGGTGCAGGAGCAGGAGCACGATGTGGAGCACGAGTAGGACCAGGAGCAAGAGCAGCAGCAGGAGCTGCAGCAACAGCAGGACCAGGAATACAATGTGGAGCATGTGTAGGAGTAGGAGCACGATGTGGAGCAGGAGTAAGACCAGGAGCAGGAGCAGCAGCAGGATCAGCAGTAGCAGCAGGAGCAGGATGTGGAAAAGGTGCATGAGGAGGAGCATGAGTAGGATGTTGAGCAGGAGCACTAGCAATAGCAGCAGGAGCAGCAAGAGCAAGAGTAGCAGCAGGTCTAGGAGCAGGAGGAGGAGAAGGCGCAAGAGCAGGACCACATTCAAGAGATGACATGTCTTCATCATCATATTTTTCAAGCCAACGGCCAACGAGCCCGGGCCACATGCGATGAGCAAGAGCAGGCGGCGGAAGAGGAGCAATATCAACAGCCAGAGGGGCAAGAGCAGCAGCAGGCAAGGGAGGAGGAGCAGAAGCAGCAGCCGGAGGGGCACCAAGAAACGCAGCAGCCCACCGTCTAAGTACGGCTGCTATCCATTCAAGGTTAGACGTAGGAGCAAGAGCAGGAGCAGGAGCACAAGCAGGAGCAGGAGTAGGAGCAGGAGCAGGAGCAGGAGAAAGAGCAAGATCATGAGCAAGAGGAGGAGCAGGAGCTAGTGCAGGAGTGGGGGCACAAGCTCAAGCAGGAGTAGGAGCTAGAGCAGGAGTCGGGGAATGAGCTGGAGGAGGAGCAGGTGCAAGCCTACAAGTTGAGGCCCAGTCAGGCCTGATCTCCTCAAACTACAGCTTAGGACAATGTGCACGTTCAAAGTCATGCCAAACTCAGGCTGCTGCCTCTGCAGTACAGTACGTCACAAGACAACGATTGGAAGAATTTCTTGCTTGCCTTGCTGCAGGACTGGCCATGGAAGAATTTATAAAAGCCTTGGCTGCGGAATCACCAGCATCCTCTGCCGCTTGGCGTGTAGATGAGACAGCATCTGCCTGCGTGATGGGAGGAGCCTGTCCAGCGTCCATGAGGCCCTTGTGCTCCTTGTGCTTCTTACCACTTGTTGCCACTGTTGCTGATGTTCATGCTGCTCGCCCCTTCTTTTTGTTGTTTTCAGATCTGCTTGCCTATGCTTGCTGCTGTTTGTCTTTGATACCGATAGTTACTAAAGTTGTTGCTGTCACTGGTTGCTGCAGCAAGTTGCTACAACTGTTGCTGTTGCTACCGCTAGTTTCTGCTACTATTCCTTGCGAGCTGCTACAGCTAGTTGCTGTCTTGTGGTGTTGTGCGTTGTGGTTTCGTGTGGTGTGGTGTGGTGTGGTGTGATGTGGTGTGGTGTGGAGTGGTGTGGTGTGGTGTGGTGTGATGTGGTGAGGTGTGGAGTGGTGGGGTCTGGTGGAGTCCTCTAACTTCCTAAACGATGGGTCACCTTCATCCCAGAACGTCTTCTCATGGACGATGGGATTGGATTACAAATCAAACACAAATGCTTCAATCAAGAATTGACGTAAGAAAGGCTTTGCAAGGAGAGCGTGAGTGCAATACAGGTCACGCACATTTCAGATATCGCATCCTCTCACATGAGACATCTTTACATCTATTTTGGTACATCGTGCTGGGGTGTGGTGTGGTCCTCTAATGTCCTAGAAGATCCATCACCTTCATGCCAGAACGTCCATGCATGAATAAAGAAATACACGTACGTCTCCTTGAGGAATGCTGCAATTGATACTTCACATAACGATGGGTTTGTGATGGAAATGTGAGTACAGTACAGATGATCTCACATGAATTTTCTGATTCTACAACCTGTCAAGTGACATGTCGTCTTACGGTTCACAATGATACATCATGGTGGGGCATGCGGTGGTCCTCTAACATCCTAGAATATGCATCGCCTTTGTCCCAAAACATCCTCTCGTAGACGCCAAGATCCGACAACGATCCAAACACGACTGCTTCAATCAAGAATTGATGTAATGAACGGTTTGCGAGGAAATTGTGAGTGCAATACACCTCAACGTACATTTTGAATGTTGCATCCTCTTAGGTGACACTTCTTTACGTCAATGGTACATCGTGGTGGGGTGTGGTGTGGTCCTCTAACGTCCAAAAAGATGCGTTGCCTATATGCCAGAACGTCCAAGCATGGATGATGCAACCCACCTCCATCCCCTTAAGGAATGCTATTATTGATACTTCACATCACGATGGGTTTGAAACGGAAACTTAAGTGTAATACAGATGACTTCACATAAATTTACGGATATTGCAACCTTCCAGGTGACATTTCCTCTTATTGTTCACAATGGTACATCATGTTGGCACCCACGGTGGTCGTCTAATGTCCTTGAAGATGCATCGCCTTCTTCCAACGTCTTCTTATGGACAAAGGGATTGAACAACATTACAGCACAAATGCTCAATCCATAATTGATATAAGGAAGAGTTAACAAGAAAAACATGAGTGTAATGAGTGTGCCCAACGCACATTTTGGATATCGCATCCTGTCACGTGACACGTCTTAACGTCTATATTGATACATTACGGTGGGGCGTGGTGGGGTCCTCTAACGTCGTAGGTGATGAGTCACCTTCATGCCAGAATATTGATGCAAGGACGATGAAACCGACCTACGTCTATATAAGGAATTCTGCAATTGATACTTCATATAACAATGGGTTTGCAATAGGAAGGTGAGCCAAGACAGATGACCTCACATGAATTTATGGATATTGCATCCTCTCATGAGACATTTCATCTTATCGTTGTCTTCACGTCCACGTTGGTGCATCGTGGTGGGACATGGTAGAGTCATCTATCAACCTAAAAGATGCATCGTCTTAATCCCAGAACGTCTGTTCATGCACGCCGATATCAGACAAACATCCAAAAAAGAATACTTCAATTGAGATTTGACATAAAGAAGGATTTGCGAGGAATGCGTGAATGCAATATCGCATCCTCTCACGTGAAATGGTTTCTAAGGTCTATTTTGGTACATCGTAGTGGGGTGTGGTGTGGTCCTTTAACATCCTAGAAGATGCGTTGCCGTCATGCCAGAACATCCACACATGGAAGAAGAAACATACCTACATCCCCTTGGGGAATGGTGCAATCGATACTTCACACAACGATGGATTTGCAACAGAAGTGTGAGTGAAATACAAATGACCTAACATGAATTTACGGATATTGCAACCTCTCATGTGACACGTCGTCTTGTCCTTCACAATGGTACATCCTGGTGGGGCATACGGTGGTCTTCTAATTTCATGGAATATGCCTTGCCTTTGTCCCAGGACATCTTCTCATTGACGCCAAGATCAGACAGCGATCCAAACACGACTAATTCAATCGAGAATTGACGTAACGAAGGGTTTGCAAGGATTACAGCTCAACGCACATATCGGATGTCGCATCCTGTCATGTGTGACGTCTTTACATATATTTTGGTACATTACGGTGGGGTGTGGTGTGGTCCTCTAACTTCCTAGAAGATCCATCACCTTCATGCCTGAACGTCCAAACATGGACGAAGAAACCCACCTACATCCCCTTGGCGAATGCTACAATTGATACTTCACATAACGATGGGTTTGCGACGTAAATGTGAGTGCACTATAGATGACCTCACATGAATTTACGTATATTGGAAATATTCACGTGACACTTCGTCTTACCGTTCACAATGGTACATCGTGGTGAGATGTGCGGTGGTCCTTTAACTTCCTAGAAGATGTGTCACCTTCTTCCAACAACGTCTTCTTATGGACGAAGGGATCAGACAACGATCCTGGCACGAATGCTGCAATAGAGAATTGACATAATGAAGGGCTTGCCAGGAAAACGTGAGTGCAATAGAACTCAACGCACATTTTGGATATCGCATCCTCTCACGTGACATGTATTCATGTCTATATTGGTACATTGCGGTGGGGCGTGGTGGGTTCCACTAACTTCCTAGGTGATGAGACACCTTCATGCCAAAATGTTGACGCAAGGACGATGAAACCCACCTAAAAATATGTAAGGATTTATACAATTGATAATTCACACATCGATGGGTTTGCGACAAATAATTGAGTGCAATACAGATGACCTCACATGAATTTACAAATGTTGTAACCTCTCACGTGACACGTAGTCTTTTTGTCGTATTCATGTCCACATTAGTATATCATGGTCGGGCATGGAAGAGTCCTCTAACAGCCTAGAAAATGCATCGCCTTCATCCCAGAACGTCTGCTCATGGACGCCAGAATAAAAAAACGCTCCAGACACGAATGCTTCGATTGAAAATTCACATAACAAAGGGTTTATAGGGAAACCGCGAATGCAATATAGCTAAACACATATTTCAGATATCACATCCTCTCACGTGAAACGTCTTTACAACTATTTTGGTACATCAGGGTAGGGTGTGGTGTGGTCCTCTAACGTCCAAGAAGATGTGTCACCTTCATGCCAGAATGTCCACGCATTGAGAACAAAACACACCTATGTCCCCTTGAGGAATGTTGTAATTGATACTTCACTTAACGATGGGTTTGCAACAGAAATGTGAGTGTAATACAGATGACCTCACTTGAATTTATGGATATTGTAACCTCTCACGTGACACGTCGTCTTATTGTTCACACTTGTACATCGTGGTGGGGCATACGGTGGTCGTATAATGTCCTAGAATATGCGTCACCTTTATCCTAAAACGTCTTCTCATGGATGTCGGGATTGGACAACGATCCAAACATGAATGCTTTAATTGAGAATTGACACAACGAAGGATTTGAGAGGAAAACATGAGTGTAGTATAGTTCAATGTACATTTTGGATATCGCATCCTCTCGCATGACACGTCGTTATGTCTATTTTGGTACAACGCAGTGGGGTGTGGTATAGTCCTCTAACGTCCTAGAGATGTGCCGCCTTCATGTCAGAACATCCACGTATGGATGACAAAACCCACCTACGTCCCCTTGAGGAATGCTATAGTAAAACTTCACATAAGGATGGATTTGCAACGTAAATGTGAGTGCAATATAGATGACCTCACATAAAATTACGGATATTACGACCTCACACATGACACATCGTCTTATCATTCACAATGGTACATTGTGGTGGGACGTGCACTCGTCCTCTATCATTCTAGAAGATGCCTCGGCTTCTTCCAAAAGCCGTCTTCTTTTGGACGATGGGATCGGACAACGATCCCAACACGAATGGTACAATCAAGAATTAACATAAAGAAGGGTTTGCAAGGAAAATATGAGTGGAATACAGCTCAACACACATTTCAGATATTGCATCCTGTCAAGTGACACGTCTTAACGTCTATAATGGTACATTGCGGTAGGGCATGGTGGGGTCCTCTAACATCCTAGGTGATGATTCGCCTTCATGCCAAAACATCAACGCAAGGACGACGAAACCCACCTACGTCTATATACAAAAATTTGCAATTTATACTTCACATAACGATGGATTTTCAACAGAAGACTGCGTGCAATACAGATGACCTCACATGAATTTATGGATATTGCAACCTCTCATGTGACACGTCATCTTAGGTTAGTGATGGAGAGGACACTCTGGAGCCACATAAGTGAGGCCGACTCTTTTGAATCCTCCCTCTCTGTTGCCGAGTCCCGTACCCACCGCAAGAAGCGAGACCGCGCCCTCACCACTATCTACCTCCACCTTGATGAACGGCAACAACTCCTTGTCCGCGACATCCTCACCCCAAAAGAAGTTCAGAACAAGCTTGAGTCCACCTATTCTTCCAAGTCAATCCTTATGAACATGCTTTTGGAATTGTGTCCCCTTTCATGGCGACAATGGTCCATGAGTGGACCTCCAAGAATCATGGGAGAGTGGCTCATTGGATCAAAGAATCCACCATGGTAGCCAAGGGTCTGGGTTCACGTCGAGACTCTCCAAATCTCGTTGTTTCTTAGGTGGAAGCCACTACATGGTCCGGGAGATTCAATAGAGGATTGAAAGCTTCTAGATGAAGTGTTCTTGCTTCTAGAAGCCGACGGAAGATACCAGGAAGGAGAGGTTCCTTCCAGATGAGATCAGTGTCCCCACAAGGAACATGAAGGTTTGTGGAAAGGTAGATGCCTTCTACATGATAGTTGCTTCATGCAGAAGAAAGCTGCAGGTCCATGGAAGTGGGCTCATGCCCCATATCAGGATCCTTGAGCTAGAAGCAACCACCAATAGATAGGCACAAGGATCGAAGTGTGGAACATTCCACATAGCATGCCTCTCTAGAAGGCATAGGAGCTACTAGAAAGCTTAGCCTTTTGCGGTTGCTTGTATGCATTGTATAGGCTGCACCTGTGGTTATAAATGCCACACATTCCTAACAGTCAAATCAACAAAAAAAGACAATCATTGCTGGAAACATCAAATCATTCAAGTAACACATTCATGTCAAGATGTGACTCCCATAGCCAAGTCCTTTTCCATCCTTGGAGCAGGCAACATCTTTCATCCCAGACTCCCTAAATTAGTTAGAAACATGAACCAGGTCAGCTTGGTTTCCTCAAGGGTGCACACACACCCTCAGGCCAACACATGCAGCTCCGTTGTTGCTTTCACAGCGTGAAGATGGATGAGTAGGGCTCCATGATCGATTTTCTCAACATGGTGAGAGCTTTGGCTGACCGGCTTGCTGCAATTGAGGACCATGTCAAGGAATGTGTTCTCGTGCTGACCATCCTCTCTGGCCTTTCTAGCAGCTACACTCCTCTCATTGTTTCCCTAGACCAGTATACTGACAAGCTATTGCTTCATGACGTGGAGGAGAGCCTACTGTTTGAGGAGGAGCAACGCAAGGAGGGAGAAGGAGGAAGCGGACTGGACGTAGCCCTTGTGACCAGCATGAGTCATGAGGGTGGTGCTGCATCAACCAACGGTGGCGGAGGTGGAGGAAAGAAGAAGGGAAAGCGGCACTACTGTAAGAAGCCAGGCTATTGGGCGCGTAAATGACAGAAGAAAAAGGCAGACCTTGCAGGTGGGATAGGAGCCGGGAAACAGCCCGATGTCTCCGCCAATGCCACTGATTGCAAGACTGGATTCATGAGTACTATCCGGGTCCTGCACGTCTCCGCCAACACTGCCTTGTTCTCGATCATCAATCCGGGAGCCACTGGGCACATGGCCTGTCGCCGGGAGTGGTTTGTTGTACACACCGCTATTGAACCTCGTCGAGTATACAATGGTGACAATCATGTGCAGATGGCATTTGGAGAGGGTAAGATTGTCTTTTGTTTTTCTGCCGAGGGGAAGCACGTTGAACTTTGTGTGAAGGGGGTACTACATGTTCCGGGGCTGGCAGCCAACCTCCTTTCTGTTTCCTCTCTCATCTTCCAAGTCTTGCAAGTAGGCGTTGAGAATGGTGGTTGCACCATCTCAGCACATGCGGGCCAGGTGCTTGCAAAGGCGGACAATGAGGATGGCCTCTATCGTCTTTTGTGGCATAAGAGAAGGGAGCTGCCTCAGTAGCAGGTGCAAGAATGGGAGACAACAACATTGGCCTGTGGCATCGCCGGCTTGGACACCTTGGCTTTGGTAGAATCATCTCCATGCAGCAGATGGTGTGCTGCCTATAGCTGAAGGAGGTGAAGCAGCCTCGTGTGACAGCCTACAACAGCTGCATTGAAGGGAAGAAAGCCCACAATCCATTCACAAGGGAGGGGAAGGCGCAGCTGAGCTTCTCTCTCTTGTGTACTTTGATGTTTGTGATCCCATGCCATCACATTCCTTATCCGGCAGGCTTTAATTTTTCACGTTTATTGATGAAAAGTTACGAAAGACGTGTGTTTTCTTTCTGTCCGAGAAGGATGAATGTTTTGAAGCATCCAAGGCATGGCTGGCTGCTGCATAGAATGAGAGTGGTAGGCGTTTGAAGGTGCTTTGGACTAATGGTGGAGGCGAGTACCTCTCCAATGAATTCTGTGATTTCTCAAGAACAGCGGGACCCGACATGAAGAGATCCAACCCGCTTCACCATAGCTGAATGGCGTGGCTGAGAGTGACAACCACATGCTCATGGAGCATGTCCACAGCATGCTCAAGGACACCAGGCTCCCGCCAACATTCCGGATGGAGGAAGTAAACACCGCCGTGTACCTGACAACCCAAAGCCCAATACGTGCCGTGCAGGTGATGATGCCGGAGGAGGCATGAACGGGACGCAAGCCGACCGTCATGCACCTAAAGGTGTTTGGGTTAGGTGCATTTGTCTATGCGCCTGCCGCTAACCGCAACAAGCTGGATGCCAAGGGTGTGAAGGCTTCCTTCCTCGGCTATGACACCATGGGATAGAGGCTGTACAATATCGCTACACGCAACATTGTCCGCGGCTGTGACGTGGTATTCAAGGAGGAAGAGAAGTGCCTGACATGGAGCCCTGTGGAATGAGTTGACACTGCATCGGCACTTGAGCCAGTGGGAGCCAAAGAGCCTGCAGCTGAAGAGGAGCAAGCGGAAGGTAGTGGTTACAGGGCAGCAAAGGGAACTGAGGAGGAGAAGCAGCCGGCAACCGGAGTAGACAAGGAGGAGCAGCAGAGCAAGCAGCAACTACTTCCACGGAGGTCTGCATGCCTGAACCATGGTATAGATGGTCCTGTAGAGCCTTTGTGGCGATCCGCCCGCCTCGCAAGCAAACAGAGGCCGCTGGATTCGCTGCTGAACCTGTGCACTTTTTCATCTTCGTAGGAGTCTTGTGACCTCGCGCTCCTCTTCCTCACTGTTGCTGACGACCCAACGATATTCAGCAAAGCCATGCACAGTGACAATGCAGCAGATTGGCGTGCCGCAGCGGGCAAGGAGTACAAGGCACTCATGAAGAATAAGACCTGGAATTTCACAGAAGCTACACGCCACAGCTGGGTGATTGGCTGCAGGTGGATCTTCCGGCAAAAGTGCAGTGCTGATGGTAAGGTGCTCAGGTACAAAGCATGGCTGGTTGCAAAGGGGTATGTGCAGACTAAGGGTGTACATTACAACGAGACGTTCACACCCGTCGCATAGTTTCCCTCCATCCATGCAATCTTTTCTCTTGCCAGTGCTATCGGCTGGTAGGTGCACCAGAAGGATGTGATGTGTGCATTTCTGAATGGTGACCTTGAGGAGGATGTGTACATGGAGCAGCCAGAGGGATATGTGATGGAAGGGCAGGAGAATCATGTGTGCAAGCTTGTGAATGCACTCTACGGCCTGAAGCAAGCGTGGCGTGCATGGTGCCACAAGATTAATGAGTAGCTGGCTACCCTTGGTTTTGTGCCCAGCAAGGCAGATCATGCAGTCTATGGACGTACACAGGATGCAAGCCAGGTCATCATCCTGCTCTATGTTGATGGCTTGCTTATTGCCTGTGACTCAAAGCCTCTCCTCAAAGATTCTAAGTAGTCCCTTGCAGCCAGGTTTAACATGAAGGACATGGTAGAGCTGAGCTACTACCTGGGTCTCCAGATGAGGCGCAATCAGCAGCAGTAGACCTTAGAGCTGTCGTCTAGCACTTATATGGGTGACATTGTCAAGCACTTCAACATGGGAGGTGCATGGAAGGTGGCGACAACGATGGAAGTAGGAGCAAAGCTGAGCATCATGCAAGTTCCTCACAACAAGCATCATAGTAGCCGCATGGAGGCGGTACCATACTAAACAGCAGTCGGGGGCCTCATATATGCAGTTGTCGGCACGAGCCTCGACATCAGCCAAGCAGTGGGAGCAGCGAGCAAGTTCTGCGCCAACACGGGTGTGCCACATTGGGAGGCCGTCAAGCACGTGCTGCACTACAGAAATAGCACCAGCAGCCTTAGCCTCACCTTGAACAGCAACAACAGCCCCATGCTCATCGGCTACAGCGACGCAGATTGGGGGGATATCTGGACATAAGGAGATCGACTTGTGGTTTTTTGTTTACACTTGGACGAGCAGCAATCAGCTGAAGGAGAAAAAAGCAGGAGTGTGTTGCTCTCTCCTCCACTGGGGCAGAGTACATTGCTTTGAGCAAAGCAACAAATGAAGCAGTGTGGTTGCGTGAGCTGATGGCAAGTCTTGGGTAGAACCAGACAACTACAACAACCATCTACTGGCACAACATGAGTGGCATCGCGCAAAAGAAGAACACAGAGTTCCATGCCTGCACCAAGAATATTGACATGCGCCACCACTTTTTTTGCGAGCTCATGGCAAAGGAAGTGGTGCACGTCAAGTTCTGCCCCTCAAGTATGATGCTAGCAAATTTCCTGACCAAGCCACTGGCAGCACATCACTTTCAGTAGCTGAAGGCACAGTGTGGACATGTGTGATTCTTATTTTTAAAAAGTGGGAGAATTGTCGACATGGGGTGCCAAAAAAGCGGCCAAAGTGGGTTGCTTGATAGAAATCATCATGCAAAACATACTACTATAGGATGTCTTCCTAGTTCTATAACACTTTCCAGAATTTGATTTGGAGTCTATTTGAGATAGAGATGGATTTTAAACGGTTGGTGGCAATAAGTCTTAGTACGGCAACTTATCTAATGCCATGGTCTAGCACATGAATTGTGATGAGTCCTATGGCCATGGTCTTTGATCCTCCTGTATATAGTTTTCAACTTTAAATATACACAATAAGAGAGAGAATGTAATACTCTTATGTACATACTAATTCTTTGTACATGGGAATAGACCAATAACTAGGTAAATTGCATATTTTTCTGATGTTATAGATTTTTTGGACTTCTTCTCTCTCTCTCTCTCT
>SZWC01002274.1:221654-232970 GCA_023375785.1 Penium margaritaceum
CCCCCCCCCCCCCCCCGCCCCCCTCGGCAGCCCAAAAGGGGGGCAATAAAATATGGGATTGTCAATCCCTTGAGGACCAAATAATACGTTCTGTATAATACGGGCCGAACCATGCCTTGCAACAGAGAAGAATGTATCAGCCCATTGTTCATGCATTAATCACCATGGGATCTCACCAATCAGAGATCTCACTGCCATACATGTATTCTGCATCTCTGACCACCAGTTCATGGTGCAACTTTCCAACAGCATGTCATGGCCAGAAATCTGCACCCCTTTTACACCAGGCTACACATTCTTCTTGGACATTGTAGACAACCGTGGTCAGCTGGAGAGATGAGTGACATCAGGAATGGGAGGAGTGGACAGTGGTTTACAATGCATGGCCATATCAATTGGCCAACCTTCATCCCTTCAAGTCTCCAAGCCTATATTTCTTAAGGGCAGGATAGAGAGCATAGTTCCCAGCTTTTGCACTAACTGGTCAAATGGTGCAACCAAGTTGATCTAGCACTGTAGGAAAATAGTATGGAGGCAAGACACAAACTACCAGGGACTTGTTCGATGGGTGAATGGTGGGGATCTCCGTGCCATGACAAAGATGCATGGTGTGGATAGAATGTAGTTCTGTACACTGCAGATGCATCAACTCTGATGCTTATGCCGCCAGGAGTTGGCAACCGTTCTCTTGAATTCCGAAATCCTTGAGTATTCGCCTCCTCACAGCACGACCACTCACAGGAACGTTGGTTTTGTCAGAGCACTTGTCACGGTACATCTACCAATGAGATGAATCTGTCCCTAGAAAAACCACTCCATCTTTTCCTCCTGCCAACTCTACCACTCACAGATACTGTAGCTTTTTCATGGCACCAATCGAGGCTGGAATACTGCCATTCATTCCATTAATGTTCAAGTCTCTGCAGCTCAACCGGTTTCAATATGGAACAGGAGAATGCCATGCAATGTTTGTGCCATGAGAATTTCATGCATTGTTTGTACCATGCAATGCTGCCATTCATTTCATTAATTTCTGCCTCTGCCTCTGCCACAGGGATGGCAGCGATACTACGGGTACCGCGGTATACCGCAGTTTTGTACCGCGGTATCGTGGTACCGCGGTACCGGTATTCCTTTGGCGGTACCCGGTACGGTATCGGTAACCACCTCAAGGGGTACCCCTCTTCTGTACCGTGGTACCGTACCACGGTATCGTACCACGTTACTTCAAAACTCAAAGGAAAAGTCGTGAGGTTGTATTTGAAATCACTATTTTTTAGCATGTTCAACACGTTTGAAATGTATTATAACTTGATTCGTGCTAGGATTTCAGTATTAGTCAGTTTCCCCATTCAAAAAATCTGTTTTACAATTGACGGTACAGGATGTACCGCGGTACGACTGGAATACCGTAGTAATTTACGAGTACCGTTGGTAACGGGATACCGGTACCGGTATCGGTATTGACCCACCAAAAATATCGTATACCGCAGCACAAGTACCATGGTACTCGAGTACTGGGGTACTTTGGTACCGCCGTACTCAATACCGCGGTTTACCATCCCTCGTCTGCCACTGCCGCGCCTACACCCTTCTGCGCCTCTTTTTCCCTTTAGTACTTCAATGTGTTTTTTTTTTTTTTTCTTTGGTTGTGGGGTCTAATGAGCTTTGCCNTATTGACCCACCAAAAATATCGTATACCGCAGCACAAGTACCATGGTACTCGAGTACTGGGGTACTTTGGTACCGCCGTACTCAATACCGCGGTTTACCATCCCTCGTCTGCCACTGCCGCGCCTACACCCTTCTGCGCCTCTTTTTCCCTTTAGTACTTCAATGTGTTTTTTTTTTTTTTTCTTTGGTTGTGGGGTCTAATGAGCTTTGCCATCCTATTGGCACCGTAGGCCCCTAAGGCAGCTGCTAAAATTTCCGACCTAAGCCCTGGCCAGCACCGCCCAAGAGCCGCCCAGGCAGATTGTCCGCACCTGGACTTGAACCCTGGCCTCCTACGTCACAGCCGTCCACTCATACCACTGGGATAGGCAAAGCCTATCGTAGTGTTTTTGCTTCAAAGCGTGTGCTGCAACCGTCTAGCTCGCCCCAAGTTCCTCCTGCGTGCTTCAGCGTCGCCCCCTCCACAATCACCGTAACCATCACCGTCACCGTGCAACACACGTCAGCAGCCATGGCTTTGGCGCAGGCACAGGCAGTTGCACTGCAAATGAGCACCGCAGCCACAGCCACCGTCGCGGCCACATCCTGACACACGCGCCGTAGCGCCGTTGCGTCCGCCGCCTCCCATATCCAGCAGCGGCAGTAGCAGTCAGTCGCGTCGGCAGCGTCCAGCTCATTTCTCCAGGGGACATCTTCTTGCTCGGTGCTGTCACGCGTGTCAACGTCTGCTGCCGCTGCGCCCGCGACGAGGTGGAGCAGCGTGGCCCGTACGGCTGTAGAGAAAGTGGTGATGAGAAAGATATACTTTGACGTAGAGAATGGAGGGGAGAAGGCTGTTTGCATTGTGATGGGTCTGTACGGCGACATCGTACCCAAAACGGCTGAGAACTTCCGGGCCCTCTGCACTGGCAAGAAGGGTTTTGGGATCAAAGGATTAGCATTCCACCGCCTCATCCGCAACTTCATGATCCAGGGTGGCGACCTCACCACAGGAAATGGCACTGGAGGCAAGAGCATCTACGGCGCAAACTTTCCCGAAGAGAACTTCCAACTGACACACACGGGTGAGGGTTTGTTGAGCATGGCCAACGCCAGACCCAACACCAACTGCAGCTAGTAATTCATCTGCACTGTCAAGACCCCGTGGCTAGAAGGCAAGCACGTGGTCTTTGGGAAGGTTGTGAAGGGCATGGACGTGGTGAAGACGATTGAGGGCCAGCCCACCGACCACATGGACCGCCCCAAGAACAAGTGCGTCATCACCGACTCCGGCGAGCTGCCACTCTCGACAGCAGCTCCATTTGCTGCTGCGGCTACTACTACTGCTGCCTCTGTGGCTCCTGCCACAGCAGCCTCTGAGAAGTAAATATGCTGCTGGTTCTGTTTTGATAACGATGGTGACAATGAGCTGATGGGCCACACTGCATGCATGAATAAAAGTGAGATGCTGTGCGATACCACGGTCTTCCACAGGAGTGCAAGAGAGCAAGGTCTCTGTGAAAGAGTTCAGTACTTTCTGTTTTGAAATGAGCATTGGCCGATTTCTCTTTCTCGTTGACTCCGATGTCTGATTTTGGGATGTGTTTTTTGCTGAGATGTACAAGCTCTATGGGTATGCATCGGGTTTGCAAATTGAGTTGCTTGGACACCCCAAAAGAACAAAAAACAAAAACAAAGAAAACAGCCTACGCGCCACGGCCAGAAAGATTGCCCCGGCTTCCCTGATAACCTGTTGTCCTTGGGTGGGGAGGCCATCCTTAGCATGCAATAAGTGGTTCTCCAGGGAGCACACACCCCGCCTTGCCTCAGGCTCCTCTGGACCTGTGAGCTGACAGTCACGCCTGCCTCGGAGGCTTTGAAGGATTTCGTATGTGAGCGTCTGTCTTGCCCCGCCCAAACCAGGCCGAGCTAGGGGGAGCAGCTAATAGAGGCTCCCAAGGCGTACGCACGGCGATATGGGGAGACAAAACAGCTCGTGGGTGCCATCTTCGGTCGATGTTGCGCCTGGGCCACAAGCACCTCTCTTACCCCTTAGAACCTCATCTCCCATTTGATGCTCGTGCTTCACCGCCATCTGCTCCTATTCCACGTCCCTCCTCTAGAGGAGCAGATTTGTGACCCTTCCTTCGTCTCTGGCCGCCGATGGTGCCTCTGGGGCGAGCGGTGGGGCCCGGCCCACAAGTTGAGGGGGAGAGATGATGTGGTTCTTGAGCGGTGCAGCCGCTTTGAGGGCGTTGACTGGGCGGGGCTGCTCGTGGAGACACTGGAGCAGGTGCGCCCTCCTGCCAGTACCCGGGTCATCTCCCGCCCCACACTCGCGGCGATGAGGGGGGTGGAAGCAGCCGAGGCATGATGGCGAGCAGCGAGTCTTTCCCACGCAGGCGCATTCGCCCGTGCAGTGCAGCAGTTTGAGAACCACCCCACAGCGACAGGCCTGGCTGTGACCATCATGGCCCTCTGCGAGCGTCACAAAATGACCTCCTCCTTGTGCACGACTCGGTGTCGGACTTCGACCCATCGGAGGAGGGGGGGTGTGGACATGGCAGGGGGGGAAGTTGCTCCTGCTCTGCGGCAAGAAGAAGCTCAACTCCGTGCTCCGACCCCATTAGTATGGCGTGGGTGTCTCTGACAACGCATCTCTATTGGAACGATGGATCAGGGGTGTCCTTGCCATAAATCTATCCTTCAAGCTGCTTTGATTCGACATCCACGATGCCTTCAACGAGGTGGAGAGGGCGTGAGAGTTCACAACAGTGCTCGCCTCACGCCTGGGATCATGGGTCCCCTACCTTCACCACTTCTCCCTCTGCCCCGTCCAGCTACTCCTTTTTTATGTTGATGTACCAGCTGTCCTAGAGAGCGCATGCAGCATTCGCCAGGGCAACCAACTAGGCCGGGTACTCTTCGACCACGCCCTTGGCCTGGTGCAAGAGGCAGGCTCTGTTGAATGCTATGCACCTTGTCCACTGGCTGGCTAGCTAGCTCCACGGACGGACAATGCATGAACTGCTCTATGGAGTACGTCCCCTTGGTACGTTCTGAGATAGGCCACGAATGCACTGCCTGTAATGGGAATGTCCCCTCCAGATCATCATACGCAACACACATTTGTAGCCTAGTTGAAACACAAACCGACATCATGGGTCGCGGGTTCAAACCCCGCAACGGACGCAACTTTCTCCATGGTCAAAAATGGGATAGGAAGCTTCTAGGAAGCTTACTAGAGCTTGCCTTGAGAATGACACTTGGCGGTCTCGAACGCACCAAGTAGGAGTGTAGGTTGATGTTGGCTCCAGCGGAGCCACTGCGAGCAAAGGCATTAGCAAAGCTTTGCAATTGTAAAATCATGTACCCTGCATGCATCCATTTACGGATCTTACATTTGAGACTCCTCACAGAGTGTCCAACCAAGGGTAGACAATAAAAACCTTCATGCGGACATCGTGAGGTTGTAAACTGAACGAACCCAAAGCGAGGATCCCTCATTTTACTGTGATATATTATCTTGGTTGTAATACAAAGAACGGTTGGCGGTCTACCATGCCGGGACCCGATTTCTAGACTGTTGCTATCTTGCACGTTGAAAATGGCCATGGGCCCACAATTTTGGTTTTAAGGCACGCTTCAAAGACCAACTCGCAAGTGGTTTTCTAGGATGCATAGGTATAATAGTGATATGAAGATCACACGGCTCTAGTCTGCTCCATCGGCTCCATCGCATGCTTCGGGTAGGGTGCGCGCACGTGGCGGACTAGGGGACAAGAAATGGCTATGTCCATGTTGGAAAAGACCCTGAAGCCCCAACTAAATAAAGCTCTACCCCTTTAGAAGGTGGCACGACCCCAAAACTATTTTCTCACAATGGCACCATCACCTTCGGCGATCATCGGCGGGAGGGGTATGCAATGAAACCAACTACACATTTGACGATGGTTGCACTACAACATGGAGGAGTGCAACCCCATCGGCACATCCATGACCACCACGTGTGAGCTAAGCTCGAGCATGGGCCCGAGCACGGACGAGGAGGAGGAGATGGCAGGTGTGCCATACCAGTCCGCAGTGGGGAGCATCATGTACGCCATGGTGGCGACGCGGCCCGACCTGGCCTTCGCGGAGGGCCAAGTGAGCCGCTACGTTGCTCACCCCGGGCCGCTGCATTGGCAAGTGGTCAAGCGGATCCTCCGCTATCTCAAGGAGACAAAACAGTCGCGGCTCGTGTTTGGAGGGGGAGCGCGTGACGACTCCCTCGAGTTGGTCGGCTACTCCGATGCCGACTGGGCTGGTGATGTGGATGACAGAAAATCAACGTCAGGGTATGTGTTTGTGCTTGGTGGTGCAGCAGTTTCATGGGCAAGCAGGAAGTAGGACTGCGTGGCGTTGTCCAGCACCGAAGCGGAGTACATGGCGCTCGCGGAAGCCGCAAAGGAGGCGGTGTGGCTGAGGCGGCTGCTAAAGGAGATCGGCGTGCCACAAAGGAAGCCGACGGTACTCAACGTTGACAACATGAGTGCCATCAGCCTCACCCAGAACCCAGTGTTGCACAGGAGGACCAAGCACATCGAGATCCGGCATCACTATGCGCGAGACTTGGTGGCGAAGGGAGATGCGGCTATCGTGCATTGTGGCACTAAGCGCATGCTCGCCGACGCCATGACCAAGGTACAACCCAAGGACAGGCACGACACGAGCTGCAGGGGGCTCGGTCTGCACTGTGAAGTTTAAAATGCTACAGGTTCCCAAGGACAGGGCATCAAGGATGCGGTGCAAGGGGGAGATTGTTGACATGATGTGCCCCTTGCCATGAGTGCCGTTTAGCGTACTCCCTGGTTCGACCACTGAGGAGTGGTTGAACACCTCATCAGACTTTATATTTGGATTCCTTGGATTTTGCCATGCAGGATCGAGCTTTGAATTGCTCGATTTGAGTGAGTATTCAGAAAGTTAGCCTAGCCCGAAATTCGGGTGTTGGGGGGGGTGGAATATGTTACCCGCCATGGGTGGCGGGATAATCCACCACCAGTGATCCGAGTTCATCTCCAACGAACCCCAAATGCACCAGGGCCATAAAGGAAGCAACCAGAAGACTCTCCTTGACCAGGGTTAACTTCTCCTTGACTTATGGTCAAGGAAAGGCGCTTCGACGGGTCATCGTCAAAGCGCCTCCCGTTGCCTAGCGTGCAAGGCAAGGTGGGCGGCTCCACCAAGGGTTACTTCGACGGCCATAGCAGGGGCTCTACTGCTCTGTTTTGGGCGTGTTTGGATGCGTTGGAAAGCTTAGATCACAGGCTATAAGGATCTGATGTAATATCACTATGCTCAGTGACAAAAGCGTGTTTCGATTCAGTTCTACTGAATGCGACGTGTTCTGCCCACTCACATCCGTGATCCTTGTGCTCCACACTCTTCACCAAAGGTGTCCATTGGCTGCCCCAAACCTTGGTAGCGTGCATCAGAAAGAGCTAGGAATCCTTGAGGGTACCTCCACACCCACTAGAGCCAACAGCAGTTTTAGCCAAAAGAGGCTGAAAACAGATACGGAAAGGCTGAGGCAGGATATGAGGGATAAAGATTATAATGACAATGACGAAAGGAGAAAAAATAGGTGAAATTAGGATGGCCGTGTGGCAGGCCTTGTTGATCATTAGAGATTGTGTGTGCTGAGACAAAATTTGGACATCGTATGTGGTTCACTCAACATTGGTGCATACCTCTTGTCGTTGATGTTTCGTGTTGATTAGGAAGCATTGCTGTTGGTACTCTACTCTCTGACACATAGTGTATACGATGGTCAAGAACATTCACATACGTTTGAGTACTGTTTTGTGATGCTGTCCATTTGTGAATGGCATGAGCTCAAATGGTAGTGTGTCTACACCTGTGTCAACAATTGGTTGTGTAATTGCCTGTGATTAACAGAAGAGAAGATGCCATGTTCCTGGTGTGAGGCTTCTTGAACGAGCATGTAGTTAGCAATTCCACATGATAGCCCATTTTATCAATTGCTGAACGAAGAGTGCACCTGGGGTCATACAACACATGTCTAATGTCTTGATGTGGATGAAACATGGACAAAAGCCTACAAGTCATGTGACCAATGAAGTATTCAGATGAAAGAGTAGTGGATGTAGAATTATACTCTTGGTACTCTACTCTGACACATAGTGCATTACATGTATTATTCTTAAACAGTGTCATATCAAGATGTCGTATCCTTCCAAAGCTCATCAAGGATCTAGAGCCACTGCATTGTTCATGACATATTGGCGTTGTCGAGACGTCATAGAGCTTCAACGCTAATGTGACGCCTAGTGTATCCACCTCGTCCATAGTGAGACCTTGGATTCATCAATGACATGCGCTATGCCGCTACACCATTCAGGACGACACGTTTGGCAACGAATTGACCAAGAACCTTGCACGGCAACATCATTTTGGAAGTGAGATTCCGCTTCATGAAGGAAGACTTCGTATCCCTCCGGCACCTGTAAAGCACAGTTGACTTTCTACCTCGTTCCTGACGTGACTGCGTTGTTGTGAAGTGATGTCACACAATGACGAAGTCTATGGAGTGCCTCATGCTTGAACATCATTCATAACTTGTGCTCGTTCATGAGTTAACAATAACATTCATAACAAAGCATTGTGTCACTATAAAGTTAAAAAAAACCTTGTGTCACTTCATTGTTCCTCTCACTGCGAATGCTAACACTAAGACTTCCACGTACTACTACGTCCATCAGGTGCATGGTGCTTGGCCATCAGTCATGAGGTGAAATTGTTACCACAACGAAACTTTGTAGCCCCACGAAGCCCATCAAGTACCCTGTGTTGTTGGATCAATTATGTCGTGGCAGGGTTGTGTCACTTGAGACGTCGTCTGCCTACGAGCTCATTAAAGGTGTCGATAGCATAACGTCACACCCCTACGGTGATCGTTAAGTACCTGGTGTCTCTACTTCATTTATGACGTGACGACATAGCTGTAGAGAGAAATCACACAGTGACGACGTCCATGAAGTTTCTCATGTTTTAACACCGTTCAAGGTGTCGGAACACTTCAATCTATTCAAACATTTTTAACATGTTGAGCATGGTGAATGTAACAAATTTAGTCCATGATTTCTTGCAGTGTCCACTTCACTAGTTGGCTATGACATGCCCTGCATTTTATGTGCAATCGTAAAGGGGCTGAAAATGTCCACAAATGGCATTTCCACTGTCGCTGTTCCATCAGTCACAGTTATAGTGGACATGTTCGATGACATTTGCCACTGGGCTATCATCTAAAAAACATTGCCCAGCATCTCCAAAGCATCATCTCCGTTCCTCATCACCCATCTCCCAAACTGGGTAGTCATCGTGAGAGAGAACAATGGGATTGGAAGGAGCATTCACCCCTCCTTTGAACTCCATGTCAGGAACATACCCATAAATCTTGTGCTTGTTCTTCTGCAAGTTCCAGTGTGAAAACACAAGACGTTTAATCTCCATGAAGTTTTTGATGTTGTATGTGTAGCTCTGGAGTGAAAAATGCCGTATGAACCTGTTCACCTGCTCGTTGGCTGAAGTGTTAACACCTGCACAGCCACAGGTAGTGATTACCCTACCATAGTGGTATGCCGAGACGTGAGATGACAAGAATCCAAGCATGATAATGGGAGGCATACCTAAAAGATGGGTGTACATGTCAGGACTGAATACTGGTGAACACTCATGTTTAGCAGGCTCTCCGTTGCCGCAGTGAAAGCGGTCGCACAGAAATCCTGTAGACGCAACCATTGATGGCTGCCGCCTTAGAGCATACGCGTACAGTTTGCAGGCATTGTCGTTTAAAATTTTCCTTGGTATTTCCTCATTACTGAACATTGTTAGGAGTGGTAAAAATTTCACTTGGAGATTAACGTCAACACATCACATGAAATCCATAAATTACAAGGTGAGGACAGACAATTGTGAAGATACTCGCTGGTGCATGCTGGAGGAGGCGATCAAGATTTTCAGCAGCACACTTTGCATCATGTTTAGCATTTATGCTCTTGCCATCTTCCCGCTCAAGGTCTACAAACAATGGCCACATTTTGTTCAAAATCCACTTTGCGTAGCACGCTGTTGCAACTGGCAGCACTAGTCCGTGAACTCCAGGAATCTCCACATCCTGCCAAACGGAGGTATTATCCTTGTTTCATCAGAGGCAAACACAACAAGATGAAATCAGGAATAGGACTGCACAACACTCACACTCATCACCAAAGTCATATAGCAGGTCACAGGAGTTGATAGAACTCTTCTTGTTGCCTGCGGCAAACTGTTTCTGTCCTCAACCCAACATGATCCATCAATGTCCTCGTGCTCCAACAATACTGGACCAACACGGCTATCAACAACCTTAGCCACAATAGGCATATGGTCCATTACTTCTTGCCACCGTTGCAGATTCATCATGACGAGGTTGATGAGCAGCTCTTGGAGGTTGTCTAGAGATTCACCGTGCAAGAAACAAAGTTCGGTTCCCCATGCAACAAGGGAGTAAACAAGATTTTATTACAGAACTCGTGTAGTATAGAACTGAACAATTTCATGTCAAATACTCACCCACCAATCCTTCCGACACACAGAAGCCAAAGAGACAGAAAACACCAGGAAACAACTCACAGTTGTGCCGTTCTCCACACCCGGATTGACGTTTTCCACTTTGACATCGTTGACCATAGCAACAACATCTGGGGCCCAAAAGCTGTGCAAGATTTTCAGAAGCATGGTGAAATGCACTTCCAGGACATTGCCTTCTTTGGTGACCAATGAGGCCGAGCCACACTCTAGCTTGCCAGTTGGTCACTATTCTATGAGGGACTCTCTGACCCCAGAAAGTCTTTCCAGCAACGGGATTTGTGTGCAGTGGTCTGTCAACATTTTCATCGTGTCCATTGATTAAGGTTTTACCGTCACATACGATCATCTCCAGAACCTCACCGCAACGACTGCAACATGTTCCTAATCCCTCCATGTCAATGAGCCTCACAAATGCCTGCATTTCCTTGGCAAGAAGGGTCCGACAAATGACAGTAACACCCCTGGCGGCCATTGAGTAAAAATTAAGTGCCACGTGGATTGTGGTGAGAGTTATCCTATTGCATGCCAACTCCAAAACCTAAGCCATTGCCTTGTGTGTTAAGGCCGATGCACATCAGAACACAACCAGGCCGACTTGTCGAACATCACGAAAATTCGTGCATGCACAGTTGCTTGTCAAGAAATAATCGACCTCAACCTGCATCACATTGTATCACTTTAATTATTTATTCCTATCAGAAATTCATCATTGCAATAAAGGACTCATGTGCACATATTTTTCCTATCGGCAATTCATCATTGCAATAAAGGACACGTGTGCACACTTGAAATGAGTGAAAAATGCACAAAGGAGGAGAATGAGGGTGACTCGAAAGATAGAGGACAGATGAAAGGAAAACAAAATAGAGAATAATACATACAAACAGAGAAAAGGAAAAAGAAAAGAAGTGACAACAGTTGACACCATAAGCACCACATGTGTGTATGTGTATTTGTATGTGTATGTGTATGTGTATGTGTATGTGTATGTGTATGAGTATGTGTATGTGTATGTGTATGTGTATGTGT
>SZWC01002275.1:0-10085 GCA_023375785.1 Penium margaritaceum
GTCTGCTACCTTTAGGATTTTCTCAGTGGAATTTCCTTGGGCCCTCTTTGCGTGTTTTCTATTGTACATTCACTAATTGTTTCTGGACCTGTATGTGTGACTAGGCATAGCACTTGGAGGAAGATTCGAAATCCCTAGTTTTAGATGGTGTTGCATCTGGATGTCTGTGCACAGAGTTACGGCAAAGACAGTGTGTTTAGGCCGGTTTGAGGACAAAGCTGGCCCTGTTGTGTGTGGCACTCGCTATGCGCCGCAGCAGGTATTTGTGATGTGTGCTTGTCAGTTGTAATNCTTTGATGAGTAGAGTAAAAACTTTCAACCGCATACACAAGTGCAGATACTAAAAGGCTGGACCGGTGAAATGCCCCCACTTTTGTTATTTTAAATGAACCATGCCACCATTTGCAGATTAATGAAAGAGTTCCTTGGGTTTGCCTCCAAACTTTGCTTTGATGCTGATTTCACGTCAATGCAATGTGGCATGCATGTCTCGTCCGACTGTTGACATCAGCATGCCCATCTAACAATAACATACCCTTCTATTGAGGAGCTTGTGGATGTTCAAGGGGGAAGTTTTTAGGTAGCTGAACCTAGTGTGAGAGAATACAAAGGAAAAGCATGAGTGAGAAAACCAAGAGGAGAAAAACACTGTGGAAGGAGTTCTTCAANAAATCCCTAGTTTTAGATGGTGTTGCATCTGGATGTCTGTGCACAGAGTTACGGCAAAGACAGTGTGTTTAGGCCGGTTTGAGGACAAAGCTGGCCCTGTTGTGTGTGGCACTCGCTATGCGCCGCAGCAGGTATTTGTGATGTGTGCTTTTCAGTTGTAACTTTTCTGCATGCTAAGTAATTGAAGCTTACGCGACTTTGCATGTCTCCCTAACCCAATCCTTGTTGTTCTTTGTACTTACTTGCTTTTCTAGTGACTTGATTGTGTCACTACGTTAGCGTCAACAAGGCTAGGAAGCTTCCTAGTACTTTTTCAGTGGCTGGATAGAGGGGGAAATGGATGGGCCTGTTGGCACAGCCTAGAGAGGATGGTCCACCACTGGGAGCTGCAGCACCGCAGCTGATCTGGAGGTACAAGTGTGTGAGTGAGTAGTGATGACAAGTTAGGGCACGTGTTGATTCATAATGGTGTCCTTGATATCCCTGTCAGTGGAGAGGCAGAGATTTTCTTAGGAAGATACTGATGCAAACATGTCTTTAGAAAGCCTAAGGCTTATGCCGCAGCCTTTAGAAATACCATTTGCAACTCATCCATATGAAGCCTGAAACGGACAGCCATGCTGAGGGGAAAAGGTGGGGGCTGAAGAGCAGTTTCTAAACTACGTGTGAGGCAAGATGCTTACTAGCCGATCTCACACCTCATGGATGGGGACATGGTGGCCACGTTCAAGAAGAGAGACAAGGGAAGGGAGGGGATGATAGTCTTGTGTGGGATGTGGCAGTGAAATAGTACATTGTTGGGGAGGAGACAAAGTGGGCTAGGGGATGGAGGATGCGTGGAGTGCGGGATGATAGAGAGGGGATGAGCCTTATTCACTCGAGTCATGTGTAATGAGCAATATGTGTACTTTGATGAGTAGAGTAAAAACTTTCAACCGCATACACAAGTGCAGATACTAAAAGGCTGGACCGGTGAAATGCCCCCACTTTTGTTATTTTAAATGAACCATGCCACCATTTGCAGATTAATGAAAGAGTTCCTTGGGTTTGCCTCCAAACTTTGCTTTGATGCTGATTTCACGTCAATGCAATGTTGCATGCATGTCTCGTCCGACTGTTGACATCAGCATGCCCATCTAACAATAACATACCCTTCTATTGAGGAGCTTGTGGATGTTCAAGGGGGAAGTTTTTAGGTAGCTGAACCTAGTGTGAGAGAATACAAAGGAAAAGCATGAGTGAGAAAACCAAGAGGAGAAAAACACTGTGGAAGGAGTTCTTCAAGCAAGCAAATAGTCACGTGAGTCATACATAAGTAACATGTGTGTTAGGTGTTACATGCAGGTAGCAAAGTGATGAGCAGACAAGCAGCAAGCTCACCTTTGCTCGCAATTGTTGCATAGCAAGGAGCCGAGCTAAATCAGCCATGTTTTGGAATAGACCTACAAGTGAGCCATCGGAGAGAAAACCAACAGCACATTTCCTGGGAGTAGCAACCCGGCTACAACCCCCCAGGCAGCAACATTAGGAAACCTAGTGCTTACAACGATTGAATCAAGAAACTGGCGGCCTGTGGAAGTAACATGGACGTTAGAAAATTTCAGGTGGCTCTGGATCACCTCCTCATACACACACACACACACACACACACACACACACACGTGCCATCGTTTTGAAGACTGTGAAGCCAGCGATACTGCACCTCCAACATCAATCACCTGCATTAGTGTGGTGAATGTGCAGCCAGGCCAGAGATTACAACGTGTCTGTGGCACATAAACCAATATCCCCCATGATCCACAGTCAACCTATACAAGCACACACTCACAAGCACACACCAGCATCGCACGATATGCCATACAAGTGTAAACACACATTAGGCGGTCTCATCCATGGGAATCATGTGGAAACAACAGACCAACAGCATGAACAGCTACCTTGAAGATGCTTTTACTGAGTGCCTTCATGAGGAATTCAGCTCCCTGCTGTTGAGTGCCGGCCCAAACTATTTGGAGATCACCTGCAGCCACTCGCTCAAGCACAAAATGATGCTCCACATTGATATGCTTCCTGCGTGTGTAATGCATGCCATCGTGTCCAGTACTAACCTTGGCACTATGATTGTCACAACTCACTGTGATGCAGCAGATGAAGATGTGATGTGATTGTCACAATGCCTTGGTATTCTGCTATGGAGAATGTGGCATAGTTTTCTGCCACATGAACCCTTGCTCTTCAACCATGCTGAGAAGCCCTCATACTCGCCACCATTGTTGCTCTGGAACGCCTTCACCTTCAAATACGTTCACCGCTCCACTGCTTCCACGAACTCTTCCATGCATGAAAACTCATCACTTTTCCTCTTAATGTTGTAGAAGTATAGTTTGCTACTATGGTCATCGATGAGGATGATAAAGTAACCTGCCCCACCAATGGAGGACTCGAATGGTCCACACACATCTGTGTGTACCACATCCAACTTCATTGATACACGTGTCTCTTTGCCATCAAATGGCTGTCGTGTTCCCTTGTCGACCATGCATGGATCGTATACAACATTCTTGGCTGCGTTGAGGCTCTTCATCTCAAGTCCCAGCACCACTTCCTTCTTTTTCATGTCTTTCACGGTTGAGGGAGTGATGTGACACAAGCGGTGGTGCCACATGTTCAAGTTCCCATTGCCCTTCTTTGCGAGGTGGGCGACGTCGGACCCCGTCCGGCTGCCAAGGATCTTTGCACGGAGTAGGTACAATTCATCCTTTTTCTTTCCATATACAACCACCTCGTCATCTCCCTCCTTCCAGATGATGGCATCATTCTTGTTGAAGATTACCTCGAGCCCCTTGTCAGTAAGGTGGCTCACTGATAGCAGATTTATCCCGAATTTGGACATGTGGAGTACATCGTGAAGTGTGCTTGTGTCAACATCCCTGTCCCCGTCCACCTCACTACAAACATTACCTTCACTGGCAGCTAACTCTGTTTTGCCATTGGCCACCATCATGTGCTGCTTTGTGGCACCATAGGTAATGAATGCCGCCCGCTTGTACTACGTGTTGCGGCCCGATCCGGAGTCAATCACTATGACTCGTGGATCTCTCAAGTCGGCAAACTTTTATGCCATCATGACGTGGTCATCCTTCCTGCTAGCCTACCCCAACTGGTCCGACTTGGGACAGTTATGTGCATGGTGTCCTTCTTTACGACACATGTAGCACTTCCCCTTCTTGTCACCTTGCTTGGTGCCCTGCTTGGCACCCTTCCCCTTCTTGCCTCCTCCTCCACCTGGAGGATGGACGGTGTAGGCAGAACTCGATGTTTTCCCATTCTATCTCCCACCATGCCGCATCCATTCATTGCGGACGTACTCAGGCACCTTCGGGTACTTCAACTCATCGGTGGACCAGATGCCAATGACGATGATCATGGGAGTCTAATTGTTTGGCAAGATCAGGAGGAGGATTATGGCTTACAACTGATGGTCGACCTTCCATTACGTGGCTACGCACTCAGCACTAAGGGACTCGATCAGATACATGATCTCCATGATGTTGTCGCCTTTACTGGCTCAGAGGGTGACGAGCTCGTTGAAGATGAAGAGCTAGTTTACAAGGTTGCTAGGCTAGTACATGGTGCAGAGTTTCTTCAAGGCCTCTGCGGCCTCTGTGCATCCTTGAATGAGTGTGTACTCCTTTGGATCCATCGTTATGACCAACAAGGTAAGCGCCTCTGTGTTGCGCTTTTTGTATTTTTCTACTTCCTCTGGTATCGCTGTATCTGAGGGGCAGTTTCTTCAACCTTAGCCAGCTCAAGCAGGCCCTTGTCATTGAGGTAGACCTCAAACTGCCACCTCCATCAGGGGAAAGCCATTCCCATCAAACTTGGAGATGGCACCAATGCTATCTTGCTTGGTTGTTTTTAGGCGTGCGAGCTAGGGCCCTTCTAGACACGTGGGTCCATAACCCTTTGCTGGCACTAGTGGATGTAGAGGTACCATTAAGGATTGCTAGACTTCACTGATTCACCCTATCAATGTTTGGAGCAGCCAATGGACACCAATGGTGAAGAGTCTGGAGCACAAGGATCACGGATATGAGTGGACAGAAAATGTTGCATTCATGAGAACTGAATAGAAAAAAAAAATGTTAGCATAGTGAGATAGAATCAGATTCTTATATCCTGTGATCAAAGCTTTCCAACACATCCAAGCACATCCAAATCGGAGCACTAGAGCCCCTGCTACGGCCATCGAGTTATCCCTTGGTGGAGCCGCATACCTTGCCTTGCACGCTTGGCAACAGATGACGCTTCAAGGATGACCTGTCAGAGCATCTTTCCTCATCCAGAAGTCAAGGAGAATTTCATCCTGGAGAAGGAGGCCCCTCTGGTTAATTCACTTATGGCCTTGGTGTATTTGGAGTCCATTGAAGTCAAACGTGGATCACTGGTGGTGGATTATCCCGCCACCCATGGCAGGTACCAGATTCCACCCGTCCAACACCCGATCTTTGGGCTAGGCTAACTTTCTCAATAATCACTCAAATATAGCAATTTAACGCTCAATCTTGCATGAAAAAATCCAAATACAAAGTCATATCAGGTGTTCTACCCCTTAGCAGTGGTCAAATCAGGTAATAGTACCAACAACACTCATGGAAAATAGTACACCAATCTCCTCCTTGCACGACAGCCTTGATGTCTTGTCTTTGGAACATGTAGCATTTCAAACCTCTCAGTGCAGATTGAGCTCCATGAATCATGCATGTCCTTGGGCTCTGAGTTGGTCACGGCATCATAGAGCGTGCGCATAGCGCCATAATACATGATAGTCGTATCTCCCTTCGCCACCGAGTCCTGCACATAGTGATGCAATATCTCGTTGTGCTTGGTCCTCCTATGAAGCACAGGGTTCTGAGTAGGACATATGGTCCTCATGTTGTCCAAATTGAGTACTGTCGGCTTTCTTTGCTGCACCCCAATCTCCTTTAGTAGCTGTTGCAGCCACACCATCCCCTTTGCTTCTTCCACGAGCGCGATGTACTCCGCTTTGGTCTTAGACAGTACCACATAGTCCTTCTTCCTTCTCTCCCATGAAACTGCTGCACCACCAATCCCAAAAACATACTCCGATATTGACTTTTTGTTATCCACATCACCAGTCCCATCGACATCAGAGTAGCGGACCAACTCAAGGAAGTCGTCATTTGCTACCCCTCTAAACACGAGCTGCGAATGTTTTTATACCTTGAGGTAGTGGAGGATCCGCTTCACTGCTTGCCAATGCAGTGGTCCTGGGAAAGAAAAATAGCGTCTCACTTGGCCCTACACGGAAGACAGGTCGGGCTGCATTGCCACCGTGGCATACGTGATGCTCACCTGCTATCTCCTCCTTCTCCTCATCCATGCTCAGTCCCATGCTCGAGCTCAGCTCACATGTGGTCTTCATGGGTGTGCCAATGGGGTTTCACTCCTCCTTGTTTTAGCAAAAGTGTACCTCTTGCACGTACTTTGCCTGCCCCATCTCCAGCGTGCGTGCCTTGCAGTTGCTCTTGATGGAGACGCTGAGGTTGTACCTAAGCTTGCCCATGTCGGTCATTGTGATGCAACCGTCCAGCTGTCGCTTCAGGTCCACCAAATCCTCCATGTATGAAAACACGAGGATGAGGTCATCCATGAAAACAACCATGACTTGGTACAACCGCGGCTGCTTCCGCATGTACACACTGTGATCTGCCTCGTAGCGCTTGAAGCCAAGCTTAGCTATGAAGCTATCCATTTGCAGGCACCACATGTGTGGTGCTTGCTTCAACCCGTAGAGCGCCTTGTAAAGCCGGCACACCTTTCATAGTGGCACATCTCCCCCCCTCCCCTCCCCCTCCGGCAGCACCATATAGACCTCCTTGTCCAGGTCGCAGTTGAGGAATGCAGTTTTTATGTCCATTTGGTGGACGTCGTAGTCACCCACTGCTGCCACAAATAGGATGGTGTGAATGGAGGCACAATTTACCACTGGTGCAAAGGTTTTGTTGTAATGTTCACCCTTACGCTGGGCATACCCCTTTGCCATCAGATGATACTTGTACCGCTCCACCTTCCCCTCCTTGATGAGCTTCCTTTTGAAAAGCCACTTGGAGCGATGAGTTTCTTGCCCTTTGGCCTGGTAACCAGCTCTCCAGTTTTATTCTCCTTGTGGGAGATCAGCTCAGATTTTATAGCTCCCTCCCACTCAGCCCCATCCTTTTGCTACAATGCCTCCTTTACGGTCTTGGACTCCTCTTGCACAAAGAATTTTCAAGCGAACCTAGTCCATATGACGTCCGTGGAGTCATATCACTTTGCCATCCTCCTTGCGCGTCCCCTTCCGCAAGGCTGCTATTGAGGCTATTGCGGTTTCTGCTGTTGTTGCTATTCCAACTGCTGCCCTCTCACGGTACCACTCATGCCGCTAGCCTGTNCCCATCCTTTTGCTACAATGCCTCCTTTACGGTCTTGGACTCCTCTTGCACAAAGAATTTTCAAGCGAACCTAGTCCATATGACGTCCGTGGAGTCATATCACTTTGCCATCCTCCTTGCGCGTCCCCTTCCGCAAGGCTGCTATTGAGGCTATTGCGGTTTCTGCTGTTGTTGCTATTCCAACTGCTGCCCTCTCACGGTACCACTCATGCCGCTAGCCTGTTCCCCCTCTATTGAGGATTGTGGGGATGCAGGCTCATTCCCGGACTCCTCGTTCAGCTCTACTGCTGCCGGCGCATCGGACCCATTATCCGGCTTGGCTGAATGCAATTCTGCTGCTCCTCCATCCCCTGGATGGTTCTCATCGGTTAGAGCCGGTCGGACATCACCCTTTTTTGTGTCCTCCAGCATCTTCCCCCTCAAGGAGTGGGAGCCACTCCCCCTGCTTGGAGAGACCTATGTCCTTGTCCGTCCAATAGCTATCCTCATGGAACATGATGTTGTGACTCTTCACAATCTGCTCCCTCCGCGGGTCAAAGAGACGGTATGCCTTGCTCCCACTCTCGTACTTGACGAAGATGCACCAGTGAGTCTGCGGGTCCGGTTTGCCCGGACCCTCCCGTGCGTGTACAACGCAGCCAAACGTGTAGAGGTGAGCCACAGTTGGCTTCCTCCCACTCCACACTTCTTGTGGTATCTTCCACACCCTAGACTCCGCCTCTTTTAGCGGCTCTTTTGGCATCAGGTTCATGATGTATGCTGCTGAGCAACAGTTGGCTCCTCCCAATAAACTTACACAAGGCCGGCATCACTCAACATAGACCCAACCATATTGAGGATGGTGTGGTTCACCCTCTTGGTGATGCCATTATGTTGCAAAGAACATGGCATAGTTTTCTTCCATGTGATCCCCTTGCTCTTCAACCATGCCAAGCAACCCTTGTACTCACCGCCGTTGTCATTCCAGGACGCCTTCATCTCCAACCCTGTTTGCCGCTCCATTGCTGCCAAGAACTCCTCCATTCCTGACAGTACATCACTTTACTTCTTAATGTTTATGTTGTACAGTTTTGCGACTATGGTCATCGATGAAGGTGACGAAGTAGCTTGCCCCACCAATGGAGGGCTCGAACAGTCCAAACACATTTGTGTGCACCACCTGCAACTTCATCGATGCACACGTCCCTTTGCCATCAAATGACTGTCGTGTTGTCTTGCTGACCATGCACGGCTTCCATGTGGAATTCCTGGCTTTGTCGAGACTCTTGTTCTCAAGGAACCACACCACTTCCTTCTTCTTCATGTCCCTCATGGTTGAGCGAGTAATGTGACACAAGCAGCGGTGCCACATGTTCAAGTCCCCATTGTCCTTCTTTGCGATGTGGGCGACTTCGGACGTCACCCGGCTACCGAGGATCTTTGCACAGAGCAAGTGCAAGTCATCCTCTCGCTTTCCACGTGCAATTACCTTGCCATCGCCCTCTTTCCAGATGATGGCCTCATTCTTGTTGAAAAGCACCTCGAGCCCCCTGCCGGTAAGGTGGCTCATTGATAGCAGATGTGTCCCAAAGTTGGTCATGTGGAGGACATCATGAATTGCACTTGTTACATCCTCCTTATCCACATCCACCTTGATACAAACGTTGCCTTTACCGGCAGCCAACTCTGTTTTGCCATTGGCCACCATCATGCGCTACTCCGAGGTGCTGTAAGTGATAAATGCTGCCCGCTTGCATTGCAAGTGATGGCCCGATTATGAGTAAAACACGGTGACTCCCAGATCTATCAATCGGGAGACTCTTGTGCCATCATTTTATGGTTGTCTTTCTTACCAGCCTTCCTCGGCTGGTCTGACTTCCTGTTGAGACAGTTACATGCATAATGGCCATCTTTGGCACAGACATAGCAGTCTCCCTTCCTGTCACCTTTCCTGGTGCACTGCTTGGTACCCTTTTCCTTCTTGCCTCCCTCTCCACCTTGAGAACAGATGGCATAGGCAGAACTCAATGTTGTCCCGTTCTTTCTCCCACCACGCCGCATCCAGTCATTGCGGATGTACTCAGTCATCTTCGGATACTCAAGCCAGTGTTGACCTGGCCACCACAAACCCCGGCACATCGATTTCCACCTCGGCACATCAATGTGATCCCCCCACCACAAAGGCCACCTTGGAACATCGGGTCTTACTGGGGTGGACTGTGAATATTTATGGTTATTCCTAGGCACCGAATACACACTGAATGGATTCTTTTTTTTACGGATGCAGTCGCTGGTAGACTCCGTTGTCACTTGAGTTACCTCATCCTCACATGGTCAGCCGTGCTGACTCACAATGACAGTGTTTTACATGTCACAAACAGCGTGGAATGCTGCCTATCCAGGGCATTGCCAGCTGGCAAGGCAAATTGCAAAGCCTGTTTCGAGTCACGAATCAAGTTTCGGCTGTCAAAGTGATGCACGCGGAATCTCAAGCCAAGAATTTCAATACTCAAACCATGCTAGTCCTCGTTCAAGGATAAAAGCTCGAAGGCGATAAAACATCGCATTGCGAAGTAAATATTTCAATAAGTTTTATTTTATAAGTTTGACTTCCGAAGTTTCGAATTGGAATTCGAAACTGAGGTGAAGTTCGATGTCAGAAGTTCGACTTTCGATGTTCTGAATCGGACTTTGATTTTGAACTTCGAACTCCGACATTTGAAGTTCAAGAATTGATGTTAAAACTCTAGAGTTTGATTTCAGGATTACAGGTTTTACATGCGAGCGTCTAGGTTTGGAACTATGAGCAAGTGAAACATCATCTTAAGTACGCAAACCCCTTCATAAACTAATTTCTTATAACTCTACTCTGGAATTTGAACCGACAGGGCTTGGATGGGCGTGTGGCGTGGCGGGAGGAGGAGGGGGACGCCCCAATTTCCTGGAATACGTGCTCACTGACTCCCCGTGTCAGACTTGGTC
>SZWC01002275.1:13843-31885 GCA_023375785.1 Penium margaritaceum
GAGAGAGAGAGAGAGAGAGAGAGAGAGAGAGAGAGAACACCCAGCGAAAGCGGGAAAAGTCATCAGTGAGGCACAAGATGAGAGACCAACTGCAGGCTGGAGGCAAAGCATGATGTGAATGGAATCAGTGTGTACATGACCAAGGCACCGATTTAAGAGGTGAACAAGGTCAAGAAAAAAAGAAGGGATACAGTGGGTGAGGGTGATGCTAGCAGTAGGGACGGAGAAGGCATGTAAGAGCACACAATGGAGCTTGGCACAATTCATGCCACATGTATAACACAGCCAAGAGGGATGAAAACAAACGGTGCCATCCATGACTGGCTGTGAATGCCATGTCTTGAACATGCAGAGACACCACCAAAAGCAGGTTGATCTCTAAAGAAGGTACATACAAAACATACAAAACTTCATATGGATACATGGCACCACTCAGACCAACAAAGCGCACAATGCCAACACCCTAGACGGGGAGAAACTGACTAAACCTGATGAACAAAACGAACAAAGCCGGCGGGCCCTGCAGAAACAAAGGATGAATACTCAGAAGTCATGTGATGGGTAGCCCCAAAGTCAACAATCCAGAAGCGATACAAGAAGCGCATAGGGGAAAGAACACCAGAGGTTGCAATAGTACCGACAGAGGGCACAAGTGAAGCAAGCGGAGCACAGACAGAGAGACAACGAGAAAGAAAAGCTGACTCCCACTACTCAATCCACAAGACAGACGCACACAAAAAGTCCAAGAAATGACTGCTTGGGTCCTCACAAAGACACAGTAAGTCAGACAAATAGAATTCTCGGCCAGCGACGCAACACTCTCATCTCCCTCATCGTGAAGGCAAAGGAGTTGGGGGAGGTATTTCTCCAGCTGATGCTCACAGTCACCATCAACGGACTCCGGCAGGATCGGTACAGACACCCAGGAGGAAGGAGGGAACTACGGTGGTGCAGTGTAGGCTGAGGAAGAGGGCCTAGCATAAGTAGGTGCACCATATGGGGGAGGCCAAAACCAGGGGTATGGGGTGAGCGATGGAGGAGAATGCACCCCAATGGTGGCGTGGGCATAAGCAGAGGCAGTGGCAGAAAAATGGGAGGGGGCACTGGAGCTGGAGGCGGAGACCGTTGAGCAGGAGCTGGAGGTGCGGTCCCAGTGAGTGTGCATCGTCTGGGTAACACAAATGTTGTCAGGGGGGCCGGAGCACGTGCGAGCAGAGTGCTTGGTGGACCCACAATTCTAGCACACAACAGTGTCAAGAGCGTGAGAGAAAGAAGTGGCATGTCTTTGTATTTTTCCTTGTTCTTCCCCTTATCCATTCCTTTTCAGTGGAGGTAGAGGATGAAGATGAAGAGGAAGACGACATGGAAGAGGAAGAAGCGGACAGGTTGACAGCAGTAAGTGGAGAAAACATCGTGACAACGCAGTGGTGAAGACGCTGCTACGGCAGTTGAAGTATCATAACTGATGTAGTCTGACCAAAATAACTAGCCATTAATGCTCTTCATCCTTTCTCAGTTTCATGTATGGCCCACGTGCTTTTGGAGCCCATTGGACGCGAACGTGGACCATCGGCAATAGAATTATCCCGTCACTAAGAGCGGACACCATGATTCCACCCGCCTACCATCCGAACTTAGGATGGGGCTAAATTTTCCAAAATCTCAATCAAATGGAGCAGCTGAGAGCTTTCAATTGCATGGCCAAATCTACGAAGTCCAAGTGTGAAATCAGATCAAACATCCAACCACTCTCTAGTGGCCAAACCAGGAGAAAGGCAAACGGCATCCATGGCACGAGCACGTCTTAAAAATCTCCCCTATGCACTTTCCATGACGGATACCTCATGCTCACTCCTGGTCATCCGCTCCTGTGCCTTCAAGCCCGTCACAGCTTGTCAACCCAAGCCCTTCAAGGCTAATGATGTGCCGATCCTGGGAATGCGCCTTGGTTAGGTAATATGCGAACATGTGCTTCTTGCTGAAGTGTTATAGCACAACCTGTCCCTTCTCCACCATGTCTTGTGCGTAGTGGTAGCGTAGGTCAATGTGTTTTGTCCTCCTTTGCTACATTGGGTTGTTTTTTGGTCAATGAGATGGAGCCAGTGTTGTCCTGAAATACCGTAGGCTCCTTTTGCGGCACACCCAGCTCCCCTAGCAGTCTACTCCGCCACACCGCTTCCTTGACCGCCTCTACCAGCATGATGTACTCCACCTCCAGTGTGGAGGTGGCAACACAGTCTTGCTCCCTGCTACACTATACAACTGTTGCAATGGAGAGGAAAAACACATAGCTAGATGTGGACTTCCTCCTGTCCACATCGCCAGCGTAGTCACATCAGTGTAGCCGACTGGCCGAAAGGGGTGTGACTTCCCATTTCAATCATACTTCAGCCATGCGTACCATGTCGCATGCAAGTACCAGAGGATACAGTAGAGTGGCCTAGGATTGGCCACGTACCTGCTCACCTGACCCAGCGTGTAGGCCAAGTCTGGCCGAGTTGCAACCATGGCAAACAACCAGCAGCCCTCCACAGATCGGTAGGGCACCTATGCCTTGTCCTCCTTCTCCACTTTTGTTCATTGCGTCATCTCCACACTCAGCTCACAGTTTGTGGAGATTTGACTCCCCATTGTTTTGTAATACCGCTTCAAAACCTTGGCCACATACTTGGCCTGCTTCAGATCAAGCGTGCTTACCCTGTAATTCCGCGTGATGCACATCACGAGGTAGTACTCGAGCTCTCCCATGTCAGTCATCTTAAATCTACCACTCAGCTGCTTCTTGAGATACAGCAAAGTCGCTAGATTTTATGAGCACAAGATCGGATCATCCATGTAGATTGCAATAATCTCATGGAGGTCCTTGGTGAGCCGCACATACACACTGTGGTCTGACTCAAAGAGCTTGAAGTTGAGCTCCTCCATGTAGTCGTCCTATTGACATGGTGTGCCCCTTACCATGAGTGCCATTGATCGTACTCCCTGGTTCCATCCATAAGGAGTAAATGAACATCTGATATGACTTAAGATTTGGATTTCTTGGATTGTTCCATGCAGGATTGAGCCTTGAATCGCTCAGTTTGAGTGAGTACTCAGAAAGTTAGCCTCGCCCGAAGTTGGGGTGTTCGGCGGGTGGAATCTGGTACCTGCCATTGGCTGGCGGGATAATCCACCGCTAGTGATCTGAGTTTCTCTTCAACGAGCTCCAAATGCACCAGGGCCATGAATGAAATGACGAGAGGGATCTCCTTGACCAGGGTGAAACTCTCCTTGACCTCTGGGTGAGGAAAGGCGCTCCGACGGGTCATCGTCGAAACGCCTCCCGTTGCCTAGCGTGCAAGGCAAGGTGGGCAGCTCCACCAAGGGTTACTTTGACGGCCGTAGCAGGGGCTCTACTGCTCCGATTTGGACGTTCTTGGATGCATTGGAAAGCTTAGGTCACAGGCTATAAGGATATGATGAAATATTACTATGTTCAGTATCAAAAGTGTGTTTCGATTCACTTCTCCTGAATGCGACATGTTTTGCCCACTTTCATCCGTGATCCTTGTGTTCCACACTCTTCACCATTGGTGTCCATTGGCTGTCCCAAACATAGGTAGCGTACATTGGTGAAGGCTAGGAATCCTTGAGGGTGCTTCTACACCCACTTGTATCAACAAAGGGTCATGGGTCCACGTGCCTAGAAGGTCCCTAGCTCTACAACTTTCACGCTACCACTGTGCGTCATGGCAACAACCGAGCAAGAGAGCATTGGCGTCATCTCAAGTTTTGACGGGAATGGCTTCCCTTTGTGGAGGTTGCAGTTTGAGTTCTACCTTGATGACAAAGGCCTACTTGATCTGGTCAACGGTAAGGAGACCACCCCTCCGGGTACCGCGGCGCCGGATGAAGTGGACAAGTACAAGAAGCGCAAAAAAAAAGCGTTTGCTTTGCTAATGTTAGCGCTAGCACCGATGCAGTGTGCACTGATTCAGGGATGCATGGAGGCCGCGGAGGCCTGCAAGAAGCTCTGCGCCATCTATCAGTCCACCAACCTTGCAAACCATCTCTTCGTCTTCAAGAAGCTCGTTACCCTCCAAGCCAACGAAGGCGACGACATCATGGAGATCCTGCAGCATATCGAGTCCCTTGCTTCCGAGTGCGTAGCCACTGGGTAGAAGGTCGACCCTCAAGTGCAAGCCATGATCCTCCTCCTGTCCTTGCCAGACAGGTGGATTCCCATGATCACCGTCGAAGGTGGCTGGTCTGCCAATGAGCTGACGTACCCGAAGATGGCTGTGTACGTCTGCAATTAATGAATGCGGCATGGTGGGAGAGAGAGCAAGGTAACATCAAGTTCTACCGATGCCATCCGCCCTGGATGTCGAGGGGGAGGAAAGAAGGGGAAGGGTGCCAAGCGGGGTACCAAGGAAGGCGACAAGAAGGGGGAGTGCTATCTGTGTGGCAAAGAATACCACTACGTACGCAACTGCTCCAAGAGGAAGTCGGACCAGCCGGGGAAGACTGGAAACAAGGACGACCGTGCAATGATGGCGAAGGAGTCCGCCGACTTGACAGAGCTGGGAGTCTCCGTGATTGACTCCAGATTGGGCCGCCACATGCAATGCAAGTGGGAGGCATTTGTCACCTATGGTGACTCAGAGTGGCGCATGATGGTGGCTGACGGAAAAACAGAGGTGGCTGCTTGTAAGGGCATCATGGATGTGGATGGGGAGGCTGTCACAAGGAAAATTCACGACGTGCTCCACATGTCCAACTTTGGTACAAATCTGCTGTCAGTGAGCCGCCTTATCAACAAGGGGCTCGAAGTGCTCTTCAACGAAAGGGAGACCATCATCCGGAAGGAGGGAGATGGCTAAGTGATTGCACGTAGGAAGCATGAGGACGCCTTGCACTTGCTTCGTGCAAANCATAAAAAAGAAGAGCGATGTCTTGTCATGCATGCAAAAGTTTGTAGCGGCAGTGGAGTGGCAAACACAGTTGAAGGTGAAGGTGTTCCGGAGCGACAACGGTGGCGAGTACGAGGGCTACTTGACATGGATGAAGAGCAAGGGAATCATGTGGCAGAAAACTATGCCACATTCTCCACAGCAGAACGGTGTCACTAGGAGGGCAAACCACACCATCCTCAACATGCTCCGGTCCATGTTGAGCGATGCCAGCCTCGCGCACTGGTACTGGGACGAGGCGGCACGGAGAGCGGCATACATCATTAACCTAACGCCTACGGAGCCGCTAAAAGACGCGGAGTCCAAGGTGTGGAAGACACCACAAGAGGTGTGGAGCAGGAGGAAGCCAACTATGGCTCACCTCCGCACGTTTGGCTGGATTGTCCATGCTGTTTTCCATGCACGAGAGGGGCGGGGCAAGCAAGACCCACGTACTCGCCGGTGTGTCTTCGACGGGTACGAGAGCGGGAGCAAGGCGTACCGGCTGTTCGACCCGCAGAGACACCATATCGTGAAGAGTCACAACGTCATGTTTGACGAGGACAGTCATTGGACGGACAAGGATGGGGGTATTTCCAAGCATGGAGAGTGGCTGCCACTCCTCGAGGGGGAGACACTACAGGATACAAAAGAGGGTGACGTTCGACCAGCTCCAAGTGGCGAGAACCATCCAAGGGATGGGGGAGCNGCTAATTTGCATTCAGCCGCGTTGGACAATGAGTCGGAAGCGCGAGAAGTAGTTAAGCTGAATGAGGAGGTGGGGAGTGAGCCCGCATCTCCACGGTTTCTGAGAAAAGGGGGAGTAGGCTAGTAGTGTGAGTAGCACCGCAAAAGGGTAGTAGCAGCCTCAACAGCAACAGCCTTGGAGAAGTGGATGCAGAAGGAGGACGGTAAAACGGTATGATACCGCAGAGGGAATCTAGACTGGGTTCGCTCGAGTATTCTTTGCGCAAGAGGAGCCCAAGACCGTCAAGGAGGCATTGCAGCGGAAGGATGGAGCTAAGTGGGAGGGAGCTATGAAATCTTAGCTCGCCTCTCGTGAGGAGAATGGCACTTGGAAGCTAATTGACAGGCCGGAGGGTACGAAAATCATCGGCTCTAAGTGGATCTTCAAGAAGAAGCTCACCACGGAGGGGAACGTGGAGCGGTACAAGGCACGGCTGGTGAGGAAGGGGTACGCCCAGCGGAAGGGTGAATACTATGATAAAACCTTTACACTGGTGGTGAACCTTTGTACTGGTGGTACCTCCATCCACTTCATCCTCTCGGTGGTGGCACGACTACGAAGCCCACCGAATGGATGTGAAAACCGCATTCCTCAATGGCGACCTGGACAAGGAGATCCTCATGGAGGTGCCGGAGGAGGTGGACACATCGCTGGGAAAGGTATGCCGGCTTTGTAAGGTGCTCTATGGGCTAAAGCAAGCACCACTCATGTGGTACCTGAAAATGGACGGCTTCATAGCCAAGTTTGGTTTCAAGCGTTGCGAAACAGATCAAAGCGTGTACACACGAAAGCAGTCGGGGTTGCACCAGTTTGTGGTCCTTACGTGGATGACCCCATCCTCGTGTCATCAGACGTGGAGGAGTTGGTGAACCTGAAGTGACAACTGGACGGTCGGTTAAAAATGACCGACATGGTCGAGCTCGAGTACTACCTCTGCGTCGCCATCAAGAGGGACCCCAAGGCACGCACGCTGGAGATGGGGCAGACAAAGTACGTGCAAGAGGTGCTCCGCCGCTACAACTTGGAGGAGTGCAATCCCATCGGCCCACCCATGACCACCACATGTGAGCGGAGCTCTAGCATGGGGCCGAGCACCGATGAGGAGAAGGAGGAGATGGCAGGTGTGCCATACCAGACCGCAGGTGTGGGGAGCATAATGTACGCCATGGTGGCCACGCGATCTGCCCTTGCCTTTGTGGAGGGCCAAGTGAGCCGCTATGCGGCTAACTCTGGGCCAGTGCATTGGCAAGCGGTGAGGCAGATCCTCCGTTATCTTATGACAATAAAACAGTCACGGGTCGTTTGGATGGGGAGCGCATGATGACTCACTTGAGTTGGTCAGCTGCTCCGATGCCAACTGGTCTGGTGATGTGGATGGTAGAAAATCAACGTCGGGGTACGTGTTTGTATTTGGTGCAGCAGTTTCATGGACAAGTAGGAAATAGCACTGTGTAGCACTGTTGAGCACCGAAGTGCATCGCGCTCGCGGAAGCCGCAAAGGAAGCAGTGTGGCTGCGACTGTTGCTAAAGGAGATCGGGGTGCCGCAAAGGAAGCCTATGGTACTCAATGTCAACAACATGAGCGCCATCAGCCTCACCCAGAATCATGTTCTACACAGGAGGACCAAGCACATTGAGATTCGGCATCACTGCACGCAAGGCTTGGTGGCGAAGAGAGATGCGGCTATTGTGCATTGTGGCACTAAGCGCATGCTCGCCGACGCCATGACCAACGCACAATCCAAGGACAGGCAGGATGCGAGCTGCGTAGACCTTGATCTGCAGTGTGAGGTTTAAAAGGCTACAGGTTCCCAGGATAGGGCATCAAGGCTGCGGTGCAAGGGCCTGATTGTTGACATCGTGTGCCCCTTGCCATGAGTACCGTTGATCGTAATCCCTGGTTAGATCCCTAAGGATTGGTTGAACACCTGACATGACTTAAGATTTGAAATGCTTGGATTTTTTCATGCAGGATCGATCTTTGAATTGGTCGATTTGAGTGAGTATTCAGAAAGTTAGCCTAGCCCGAAGTTCGGGTGTTGGGCTGGTGGAATCAGGTACCCGCAATGGGTGGTGAGACAATCCACCACTAGTGATCCAAGTTCATCTCCAACGAGCTCCAAATGCACCAGGACCATGAATGAAGTGACCAAAGGGATATCCTTGACAAGGATGAAACTCTCCTTAACCTCTGGCTGAGGAAAGGCGCTCCGACGGGTCATCGTCGAAGCGCCTCCCGTTACCTAGCATGCAAGGCAAGGTGGGCAGCTCCACCAAGGATTACTTCGATGGTCATAGCAGGGGCTCTGCTCCTCCAATTTGGGCGTTCTTGGATGCGTTGGAAAGCTTAGATCACAGGATTTAATGATCTGATGTAATCTCACTATGCTAAGCAACAAAAACGTATTTTCATTCACTTCTCTTGAATGCGACATGTTCTGCCCACTCACATACTTGTGCTCCACACTCTCCACAATTGGTTTCCATTGGCTGCCCCAAACAATGATAGCGTGCATCAATGAGAGCTTGGCATCCCTGAGGGTGCTTCCAAAACCACTAGTGCCAACACATCCATCTACCGGTACCAGCACTTAGACACCTGTTTTAGCCCGTACAAAGCCTTGAGGAGCTTACACACATTATCCTCCGCACCATGGTTAATCACCTCAAATTCACTCACTTGTCGATCCATGTATCCAAAAGTGTATTCCTGCATTTAAAAAACTAAAAAAAAAGATCCACATGAACGCATTTCAACAAAGTCCACTTGTGCATTCCTTAAATTGAATGAAAACAGTTTTAGGCTCCATGTGATATTCAATCGTTTCTATGAGTCATTCATGTTCACTAGTTTGTTCACTTCCCAATATACTTGTTGATTCACTGTTTCACAGGTGAGGCAATTGGTCATCTATGTGTCCTTGGGCGCATCCACCCCCTCCAAAACCTCAAGGTAAATCTCCTTGTCAATGATGCCGTTCAGGAATGTCGTCTTGGCACCCATTTGGTGGATCTCCACATTCTTTGTGGCTGCCATAGCAAGGATCATCAGGAAGCTTGTGAGCTTGGTGACAGGTGCAAACGTCTCATCATAATGTTTGTCTCTCTAATGTGTGTACCCCCTTTGCCACAAGATGCACTTTGTGCTTCTTCATCTTGCTGTCCTTGGTGAGATTTACCTTGAATGCCCACTTGGAGCTGAACATCTTCGTGTCCTTTGGCTGATTTACCAGCTCCCAAGTGCCTTTCTCAGCAAGGGACACAAGTTAAGATTTTTTTGCTTCATCCTACTGCTACTCATCAGGTCGTGCAGGCGCCTCTTGTACATTTGTCAGCTCAGTTATGGCTGCCATCATGCACCGCGTCAAACTGAGCCAGTGGCCCGTGCTCGCATTGTACCTCTTCGCCGTATTTTGCTACCTAGGGCTATGACACGGTGACCTTGGCGAAACTGGCTGCTCGTCCTGCTACTGCTCTGCTGCAACGTTCTCCTCGGCTGCGGCCTCCCCCATGTCGGCTGCTGTGCCTTGCTCTCTAGCGGCATACACATCCGCTGCATTACCCTGGTGCACTCCAGCACCGTCGTTCTTCGAACATCCATCATCGAGCTCTTCAGCCGTCGGCTCCTCCTCACATTTGGGGAGTTGGAACCACTCCCTTTGCTTTTGTGAGTGCACTGTGTTGATGTTGTTGCTGCTACAATAGCTCTGCTGTTCATCAAACATGACATTGTGGCTGGTGATGACGTCCTATGTTTATGGGTGAAAGAGGCAGTAAGCCTTGAGCGCACTCTCATACCCAAGAACACATACATCTTTGCACACGGGTCATGTTTGGAGTCTTTCCTTTGCGCTTCCTACACTAACAAGTGTGCCTTGCACCTGAACACCTTCAGGTGTGCCACGCTTGGTTTGCACCCGCTCCACGCCTCCTACAGCGTCTTCTAGCCATCTTTCCCCTTCAGCACTCCTGTTGGGAGGAGTTTGGAGATGTAGCACGCCGTGCTCACAGCTTTGGCCCACAAGCTCCGTGGTAGTTTAGCGTTCATGAGCATTGTCTACATCATGGTGAGTAGAATTTGGTTTGCGTGCTCAGCCACGCCATTAGATTGAGACGTGTATGGAGTTTTCCGCTACCACTCAATGCCCTGCTTCCTCAACCACCCTCCGTAGCCCATGTACTTGCTACCATTGTTGCTGCGTAGTACTCTGACCTTGTGGCCAGTTTGTCTCTCCACCGCTGCAACTTACTTCTTCAGCCGGTCCAGCATATCGCTTTTCTGCTCCATGAATTAGACGTATAGTTTTCTACTATGTTTGTTTATGAAGGTGATAAAGCAATACGCGCACCCAATGGAGGGCGTCTTGATCGGTCCGCACACATCACTATGCATGACCTCAAGCACATTCTCGGCCCGCCGCTGCCCGTCTTCAAATGGCTTGCACTTTGCCTTGCCCACAATGCAAGGCTCACACTTGCGCTCCACGGAATCTGCTGCTGTTTCTGCTTCACTTGTGATGTCGAGGCGGCGAACCATCTCTCGCTTTCCCATTTCCTATATGACTGCAGGCAACGAATGCCACAGCCACCGATGCCACGGCTGCAGATCTGCTCCCCCTCCTTTAGCGAGGTTGACGGTGTGTACCTACGGGTCTGTTGTGTCTGCCACCGAGGGGATGACCTTGGTCTCAACAATCGATAGGCCTCCCTCGTGCTTCACCTTGAGAAAAACCTCGCCGCCGCCATCCATCCGCATGACGGCACCTGCACCGAGAGCAATTCATACCCGGTGTCCGTAAAGCGGCTCACACTCAAAATGTCAGCCAGGCCAGGGACGTTGTACATTTTGAATGACTCGCTCCACTCTTTTACCACCAACCACCACCTCCACATCCACATCACCTTGGCCGGCCGCAGGTTCGACCTTGTCGTTAGTGACCGCCATGGACCTGGCAAACTTGGTGTAGCTGATGAACTCCACCTTCCCTACTTGGGTATGCTCCCCTGCTCTTGAGTCAAGGCACTCCCCTCCCTACCACAATTATGGAATACACTCTTCTTGGCACGTTCCTTACAGCCGCCTTTCCCGCTACATCGCTTGCCGCTACTGTTGTCACTTTGTGTTTTGGTGACCAGGGCTCTTGAGGGTGATGAGGTCTCGCCACCAGTGTGATGCACCTCGTTGTGAATGTACTCCGCAACTCCTTTTCCGTAGGTGAGTTTATCCTCCTTCCAACCTCCCACCATGGTGATAAGAGGGCTTCAAATGTCAGGTAGAGCCATGAGGAGCACCATCACCTACATCTTTGTGTCAATCTTCCACCCCACATCATTACATTATGAGACAAGAGTTTCAATCTGTTGCATGGCAGAAATGACGTCCTCACCCTCCTCGATCATCACCATCAAGAGTCGCTCCATTGCAAAGATCTTGTTGGCTAGAGATGTTGATTGATAGATTGAGCAGAGCTTCTTCCACACGTCAGCTCCCAGACCACAGTCGTGGATGTAGTCGCACTTAGATTCATGCAGTGCCGATAACAGGAGAATAACGCTTGTGTGTTCTTTTTTATGAAGGTCGTCTTCTCCTCATCCGTTGCACTTGCACCTTTGACCTCCATGCCCTTTACAAGTTCTAGTTGTCCCTTGTGCATGAGGTGGATCTCAAAATGCCACTCCCACAGCCCAAAGCCAGGACCACCCATAAACTTTTGCATGGATGGGGACTAAAGCTTCTACGTCATGTTGAACTTCTACTGTGGACACTCTCAAACTGCGACGACAAATTCGCCCGGAGTGACATGCCCGTGCGTTGCGGAAGCTGTGAACATCTTGGTAGGTAGATCAGGGTTGTGGGCCCATGACCCTTTGTTAGGAATGAAGTCGTGGCATGCTCTGATCCACCACGTCTCCATGGCTGTTTAGTGCAAATAGACTTCCAAGGAATGTGTGTGCTTTGAATCGCTACACACCAAGGGAGCAGAGTTTTGGCAAAATGCATGTTGTGGAAACTGATAAAGACCAGCAAAGGCTATTTATATTGGTAAAGATACATCAGATTTCTATATCTTGTTATCTGAGCTTTCCAACGCATCCAAGAATACAAACAAAGGAGTAGTAGAGCCCTTGTTACAGCCGTTGAAGTAACCCATGGTGGAGACGTCCACCATGTCCACAAACAGAAGTGACGAGAGGTCCTTCGACAGTGGCCTGTCGAAGCACCCTTCCTGGCCCTCCAACGTTGGGGGTGACTCGCCCTGTCTAGGAGACTGTCCACGTCCCTTCCTGTATGGTCTACATGCCTTTGGAGCCCATTGGAGGAGCACTTGCACCACCAGCGGTGGAGTTATCCCGTCACCAATGACGGACACCAGATTCCACCCGCCTACCACCTGAACTTTGGATGGGGCTAACTTTCTAGAATCTCAACCAAATTGAACAACTAAAAGCGCAAAACCAGGGAGTCCAAAGCTGCAATCAGATCAGACATCCAACCACTCTCCAATGGTCAAAATGGCAAACGGCATCCATGGCAGGAGCACATTTTGACACCCCTGAAACCCATGCACTTAAGCGTATCTCCCAGGAAAGTGCAGGCAGCTGAGAGAAGAAATCATGCTGACGCGGCGCAGTAAGAGTGACAGCGGTAGTAAGGATGCGGGCATGTATAGCAGCAGAGGTGCTAGAGGCAAAAGGTGTGGAAGATGTGCCAGCATTGGTATTAGCATTGACGCCAGCACTTGGGACAACAGACGCATGGAAATACGGCTGAGGAAAATAGCAGTGACCTCATCAGCAAAGACAATATTATTTTCTGCTACCAACTTAAGGTTGTATTCAGCCTCCTGCTGAGCTTTGTGAGTGAGGGCCAGCTGGCGATAAAGAGACACAATGACTGACTTGTCTTCACCTGGTATGGTGACAACAAGAGGGACCTGCTGAATAAATTTCAACAGAGTTTTCCCAATCCCAATGGGTGTAGGGAAAATGGGGGTGCCTTAGGCACGCGGTAAGAATGCTGCAGTACAGCATACCCTGAGTCAGACAAGAAAAGCCACCGCAAGAAGAGCAGTGGTAGATGACAGGCAGATGCAGCATGCTAGAGAGCACGTCACGAGGCGGCAGAGGAAGATGGGGTGTGTAGAAATGCAAGGGGAGGAAGAACTGCAGCAGTGGAGACAACAGAGAGAATAGAGATAGTAGAGGCAACTAGAACCACTAGAGTAAGTGCTCAAGTGACAAAGGCTCCACCTAGGTTGGTGAGGGCAGCTATAACTGAGACGGATGTTGTGACGAGACTCAAGGCTGCAGATGGAGCTGATGATGTAGTGGTACAAACTACTATTGTAGAAGTGCAGGTTGAGGATGCAACTGCTGATGTTGCATATGCAGATGAAGTTGATGCAAATTTGATAGCGGGCATTGCTGCACAGATTTGTGTGCCAATATCTGCAGCAGCTGTAGCAATGGATCCGACTACAACTGCAGCTTCAGCGTAGGCCTCGATTTCACGACTGGTGGAGGTACAAGCAGGCGCGCATGATGCTCTATCAAAAGCAGCAAATTTAGCACCAACTGCTGCTCCAACTTCTATGACAGCTGAAGTCATACGTGTCAGCACACTCAAGAGACTAAAGAGGTCATACGCGACTGCCATCCTGGTTTCAAAAGCATCATCATCAACACAGTGACAGAAATGAGGGAAGTCAGAACAATTATAAAATCTGCCAACTTGCGTAGTGTTAGCTACAGAGCTAACCACCTCTGGCAGAGAAGCCGTGAAACCAAAAAGCTCACAAACGTTTTTAGGCCTTCTTCCTTTGGTGACATATATTATGCACCCAAAAATAAATCAGGCATACACTTCACCTTCAAGAGGACTAACGCCTTAGCATCTCAAGAAGAGCTCAAGTCGTCAATTCGCAAGAGAGCATGAAGCAAGGGTTAAGTGATCACTATACAAGACAAGTCCTTTCATAGCTGTCTGTCCAGTCCTAGAACTCAAAAGCACATTCCTGGGAAGTAGCCTGAACCAGCCACATCACCAATAGACTTACACTGTGGGCTTGACACATAAGCATCCTAGTGTCAAGGTGATAGACCAACCATGTAGCGTCCAAGAAGCTACAGACTCTATTTCTTCCACAGAAACTTTATCCATGGAAGCTTCCACAGCAAACAAGATGTGCATGGCGCCAGGATCCAACTCATGACCTCTCACTTGGCCAAATCAACAAAATGGCCAAGGTAACCACTCACCCACATGGTATAATCACAGGACATATCTCACAAGAGACAGAGCATAGTTGAGTCACACTACAACGGATCTAGGGGTCATACCTCCATAAGGGGCAGAGCATTCCTGATCCGTCCTACAACACTGAACAAGGGGCAAAAACATTCAACATATCTCTCCCTTCCACCTTGTGTCAGTGATCATCATCATTTGTCATCACTTGCGTTGACCATACCGATACCTTGCCTGCCCGCCTGGTGGAGATCCTTATCCAATGGCTTTGTAAGCATGTCAGCCCAGTTGAGCTTGGTACCGACATACTCGAGCTCCACTGTCTACTTGTAAACCAAGTCTCGAGCGTAGTGGTAGCGGATCTCGATGTGCTTTGTGCACCTGGACAGGACGGGGTCCTTTGACATGTCAATGGCGCTCATGTTGTCAATCTTGATGATCGTCGCCGTTGCCTGTGGTGCCTTTATCTCGGATAGCAAGCTTCGTAGCTACTACATCTCTTTACACACCTCAGCCAAGGCGATGTACTCAGCTTGAGCTGTTCACAGAGAGACACACTCCTCCTTGTGACTTGCCCAAATGACCGCACCTCCACTCAACATACACACAAAGCCGGAGGTAGATTTTCTGTCATCGATATTCCCTCCCCAATCAGCATCGGTGTAGCACATGAGACGTAGTGACGCTGATCTAGCGATGCCTCCAAACTGGAGCCCCACGTGTCGCGTCCCCTAAAGGTAGCGCATGATGCGCTTCACGGCCTGCCAATGAAGTGGACCGGGATTGGCCACAAACCGGCTCACCTGTCCAACAGCATGGGCTATATCTGATCGGGTGGCGACCATGGCATACATCAGACTGTCCACTGCAGACTGATATGGGATGCCCAGCATGTCAGTTTTCTCCACTTTGTTGGATGGGGACATGGAGGTGGAGAGTTTGCACTCCGAGCTCATGGGTGTGCTGGTAGGTTTGCAATCTGCCATGTCGTATCGTTTGAGGATGGAGTCGATGTATTTTGTCTGGTCCAGGCTGATGGTACTTGCAGCTTTGTTGCGCTTGATGGAAATTCCAAGATAGAATTCAAGAGGATCCATGTCCTTCATCTTGAATCTGCTGCTCAGCTGCCCCTTGAGTTCGTCTGGCAACTGTGTCGAAGAAGAGCATAGAATCAGATCATCAACGTACAAGGCGACCAACATGATCCATTTGTCACTCTCATGCACGTACATGCTAGGGTCATTGTCGCAATGCATAAAGGAAACCTTAGCCATGAACATGTCCATCTCCTGGTACCAAAGTCTTGGCGCTTGTTTTAGCCCATAGAGTGCCTTCACCAATCTGCACACCTTGCCCTCAGGAGCATCAACCCCCTTCGGAACCTCCATCAATACCTCCTTGTCGGGTTTGCCGTAAAGGAAGGTTGTCTTGACATCCATCTGGTGGACCTCCATATTCTCGGCAGCAGCAATAGCGAGCATTGACCGGTTGGAGGCAAACGTCACAACTGGAGTAAAGGTCTCACCATACTCTGCGCCTAGTCGTTGGGAGAACCCCTTTGCTGCCAACCGTGCCTTGTACATGTCTATCTTGCCATCCTGTTTCCTTTTTATTTTCAGTACCCACTTCGACCCCACAACGTGAGCCCCGGCAGGTCTGTCCACCAGCACCCATATCCCATTCTCTTCGATGGAGCTGAGTTCACTGCAAATTTCTTTGTCCCACTCTGCTTTGTCAGGCCGAGTGAGTGCCTCTGCGACAGACGTTGGCTCCTCTTGAACCAGGAATGAATAGTTGAAGCCTGTCCATTCACCCCTCTCTGTGTCGTAATGCTGCCGAGGTACTTTGAGGCATGATGTAACGAGGTGCCCTGATTTTCCTGGCATACTCGGGGCCTTGTCCACGTTTCGGGGGCACCTGGGCCTTTTTCCGCTTTTCCGGAAATCCAGGTCGCGGTCGAGCTCAACTCCGTCGACCACCGATGCAAGGAGGAAGAGGAGGAGCGAACGCTCGAGCGAGCGCCGGCATGGAGTTCACGCCGGTGCTAGGGGTGTGTTTCGCGCGCAACCCCATGCGGCGTTCCGAACACGCCACGCGGGGGTGGCTTTCCCCTCTCGATGGGCAGCGTATCGCAAACGCTACCCGCCGAGGGGTCTCTCTCGGAGACGGGCTCCCGACACCGGATGCGGTCAACCGCGACACCGCACTCACCGCCGGAAAGCATACGCGGTGGCGTGCCACGTACACAGTGGCTCACCAAGAGAGAAGACAGACCGTCGATCTCGACGATCGACGGCCAAGCATTTCTCGCACTAGGTATTAGGTGCAAGTAGAGTACCAGGATCATGTGCAAATAGATCATTGGGTTCAGGAGCAAGTAGCTTGCTAAAACAAGCTAGGAAAGCAATAGGCTGAGGCCTGGGCCACCTAGCCGAACAGTATAAATACCTTGTACTCCGTTCAATCTGATTAACCTATACTTTCCAGTTCTGGCTTCCAGACTTCTCCAAGTCTATTTTTCCGCTCCGACTATGCTCTCCACACACCAAGACTAATTCTTCAAACAGCACACTCTCATATCTGGTATCAGAGCGAGAGCCACGCGTTGGGCCGAAGCACTGCCGGAGCTCGCAAAACTTCAAGCAGCAAAGGTACGGACTACGTCGGACAATGTCGTGGCTTATCGAGAGGGAGATAACTGGACCTGGCTTCGACGCCAACGCACAAGCCAACCTCTGGAAAACAATTCGACATATCCAGAGCGTGCACACAGCCTACCGTGTGCGCGCACGAGACGACGGGTGACTCTTACGCCCTTCGAAGACGTCAGTTTGCCATCCCGGACTGCCGAATTGCTGCCGGAAATTTTCTTACTACTGCCAAAACGCTACCATATTTTTTCTACGGATCTCCTACGGCCAAAAGTTATCCAGAGCCATGGAGCAGGCCCTGCAGCAGATTGTAGAGCACCTGGAAGCCCTCAAGCTGGAGAATGAGCGGCTCAATTGGCAGATGGCTGACCTGCGGGACGGGACGGATGCTGGACAGGTTCGGGCGGCCCAGCCAAGGAGTCCGCCAAGACCAAAGCCAAAGGCTCCGGAACCGTTCAATCCCTCAGTCAAGGGTGCGAGTGTACGGACCTGGTTTTTCATGATGAACAGCTACTTTGGGGCTGTGGGTCACCCTCCTGAGGATGATGTTGTGCGTGTGTCATTCACAGTGACACTGCTACGTGGAGCAGCATTGGAGTGGTGGAGGCAGCTGAATATGCTGGCCACTCATGTTGGAGGTGGTAACGCAGCTATGCAACATGTCGTGTTGTGGAAGCCAGGCACGGGGTGAGCCAAAGCTCGCGTGCCGACAACGTGGGAGCAGTTCGAGCAAGCCATCAGAGATCGATTTGATCTCGTGAACGCCTCCATGGTCGCACGCAACAAGCTTAAGCAACTGAAGGAGATCGGCTCGGTGCAGGAGTACACACGCCGTTTCTTGGCATTGTGCTCGGAGATCGACGACATGAACGAGCCGGAGATGGCACACAAGTACCATGACGGCTTGAAGGCAGAAATTCAGTGCACGCTGGCACTCAGTGGAATCACGGAGTTCCAGGCAATGGTGGCCGCTGCTGAACGCGTTGAGGCGCTACGCTACCATCAAGGGGGCTTTCGTGAGAAACAGGAAATTTTCCAGTGTCGAACACAGTACCAACAAACTGACCCCGTGGAGATCGACACAATGCAAGGAGGCCAGCAGCAGAGCAAGCCGCGTGGTGGGAGCTGTTGGATCTGCGGGAAGCCTGGGCACCACAAGAAGGACTGCGAAAAGAAGTAGCTAGGAAACGGCAACCAGCAGTGAGTGGCGGGCGGCCAACTACTGGGAAAGCTCCGTCCGCATCGGCGAGCACCAGCCCCGAAAGTCCTTCGACAACTAGGGAGTTGCCAAGTGTATTGCTACGGAGTGAAGGAAGCGGGAGCGTTCCGGGAATCCTCTTGAAAGTCGAAATTTTATTGGCTGTTTCTGCGGACAGTGAGGGACGCCAGACTCGCCGACAGATTAAAGCATTACTGGATTGCAGCACGTCGCACTCATTCTTCAGCGACGAGCTTGTAAAGAGG
>SZWC01002275.1:36420-51707 GCA_023375785.1 Penium margaritaceum
ATGTGGAGGCTGGAGGTCTAGCTCTTCGTTGATGATGGGAGAGGCATCCTCCTCATGTTTTGTAGGATCGGATACGTCGGAATCAGAGTCTCATTCCTCCAAGTCATCTTCATGAGCTCCTCTCCCTGTTGCAGCACCTATCCCATGCCATTGTGCTGGCGCTTCGTCTCCCTCTTCAAGGAGAATGAGGTACTCTCCCTGTTTTGGAGCGTTCTTGAGTACGAGATGCTCTCCCTTACTCACAGACCGTTCTTGAAAATCCACGTCTTTGCTGCCGATGACCTTCTTGGCTCCTTGATCCCACAGTCGATAAGCTTTGTAGGCGGTGTCATAGCCGATGAAAATGCACTTTTGTGCTCTTGCATTGAGCTTTCCAGGGCCCTCACTTGCCTGGACATTGGCAAACACAGTGCAACCGAACACCTTGAGATGGGAGGCGTCCGGCTTCCTGCTTGACCATGCTTCTTGAGGCGTCTTCAGCTGTTGTGTCTGCTTCTTCTTGCCTCTCCTTTGCAGAGCTGTTGTAGGTGTGAGTCTCACAAGGTAGGTAGCTGTATGTGTTGCTTCAGCCCAGAACCTAGGAGGCAGCTTGGCGTCAAAGAGCATGCACCTTGTCATGCCTAGCAGTGCCTGGTTCATCCTCTCTGCTCCGCCGTTGCTTTGAGGTTAGTAGGGCATAGTTTTCTGGTGTTCAATACCCTGTGTCTTGAGCCACTCCGTGCAAGCTTCGTACTCTCCCCCATTGTCTGTCCTGAATGCCTTCACCTTCTTTCCACTCTGTCGCTCAACCATAGTGACAAAAGCCTGTAGATTCTCCTTCACCTTGCTTTTCTTTTTGAGAAAGAATATCCACACCTTGCGACTATTGTGAGGAAACATCTGTTGTCTCCATTTGACGGTATGCAAAAAGGACCGCATACATCAGAGTGCACGAGGTCAAGGGGTGCGAGAGCACGCGCGCCATTACACTTGAAGGGCTTCCTTTTCACCTTGCCTTGAACGCATGGCTCACACATGATCCCGGCTCCCTCCACTTCATCACCTAGCTCCATCCCACGCATTAGCTCCTGCTTTGCCATGAGCTCCAATGTGCGATGAGCCACGTGCCCAAAGCGCCTATGTCACAGGTTCTTGGAGGATGTGCACAGGCTAGAATGAACAGCCCCAGTGGTTGCATTTATTTGCCGTTTTGTTGCGAAATCGTCTGCTTCCATTGCTTCCGTTGATCCAACATCTCCTTCCTCATCTGAATCTACATTGCTGCTCTCCTCATCATCACTCTCGACCAAAGATACAGCCGTTGAATTTGTCACTTTGCTCTACAAGACGTATAGTCCATCAACGTGAGGAACCTCTGCGACAACCTCTGGCAGAGTAGGAGATGTTGATGTCTTTGGTAGGGACTATCACCGCTTCGTTCCCTGTAAAGACCAGTGTCATGCCATGGTCAGTTATCTTAGAGACGGAGAGGATGTTGGCTGTGAAGGAGGGCAAGTAGACCACCCCCTCTAGCTTGAGGTTAGAATCTCCACCGTTGACACCCACTGTGACTAGCTTGTCACCAATCCCCTCAGCTGCCTCAACCTTTCCGTTGGCAACTCTGAAGTTCTTGTTGCATGGAGCAAGAGAGATGAATTCTCTCTTTTAGCAAGTGGTGTGCTCGTTTGTGCCCGAGTCAAGGCCATAAGCTCCTGGCCTGAGTATCGCTCTCCCTTTGTTGGAGGCACACTCAGCCATCAAGCTCGTGGGATCCTTCCCTCCATTTCCCCCTCACCATTCATCCCCGTCTGCTTCCTCTCTCTTGGGTGCACGGCACTCTTGAGCCCAGTGTCCAGCCTTGCCACAGTTATGGCAATTTCCTTGGCGCTTTGCAGCCCTTCCACTGTTGCTAGTGCTGTTGTTTCCCTTGTACCCAGAGGAGGATGTATTGCGGAAGGTGCCGCTGCTCCGTGAGGCAAAGGCAGCCATGTTTGCTTCACTGCTGCTGCGACGCATGGCTTCATTGTGCACATACTCAGAGATGGTGGTGTAGGAATCTTGATCTTCAATCCACCCTCTAATCATTGTTATCATGGGGTCCCATGTTTCCGGCAGCGTCATTAGAAAAATCATGGCCAACATGTCGGATTTTAGGTCCCACCCCATGCCCATGGCTTGTTGCAAGAGCGTCTCAAACTTCTGCATAAAGGCGGAGACATCCTCCTCTTCACCAAGCCTCATGTTAATGAGGTTTTGTAGAATGAAGCGACAGTTTGCAAGTGAGGAGGACTGAAACACCTTGCCGAGTTTGGCGTATGCCGCGGCTGCCACTGCAACCGCTGATGTGTGAAAGGACTCAGGGTTGCATGGAGGACACAAGAATGGTGAGAGCCTTCTTGTTGAGCTTGACCCATGCCACAAGGTCAACACCCTCCTCCTTTGGTGTTGGGATAGTCCCGTTGAAGTATCCTAGCAGATCTTTGTCATCGATGATGATCTCAAACTGCCACTTCTAGAATGCAACCCCCTCTCCATCAAACTTGAGGATGGGCGAATGATTCCATGGTTCCACTATCCTTACCATCCCTACAACTACAACTGGTACAGCTGTTGCACCTATTGTTGATGCCGATCAACCTGTGTTTGAGGCTGTTGTAGGCTGTTGGTGAGAAGAGGGAAGTGCTTCCCCTTTTCACGTTGGCCGTTGCAAGCAGATGTAGGCTGATGTAGGCTAATGTAGGCTGACATAGGCTGATGTCAGCTCCCAAGGTAGAAAGATGCATATGTGTTTCATTCCCCTCCTGCTGATGTTGCCTTGCAAACAGAGAAGTTGGGTGAGAGCGAAGGCACTCTCACTGCTTGTGACCTTAGCGGTTGCGCGCGTGAAACTTCTCTGACCAGAGGAGTGGGTCCATAACCCTTCGTTAGCTACTGAGCTAACCACTGCTTGCACAGAAGCCGCAAAACCAAAACGCTCACAAGGGTTTTAGGCCTTCTTCCTTTGTTGACATGTGTCATGCACCCCAAACTTAATCAGGCATGCACTTCACCTTCAAGGGTACTAGCGCCTTGGCATTACATCTCAAGAAGAGCTCAAGTCGTCAATACGCAAGAGAGCATCAAGCAAGGGTTAACTGATCAGCATTCAAGAAAAGTCATTTTATACCTGTCTGTCCAGTCCTAGAACTCAAAAGCACATTCCTGGGAAGTGGCCTGAACCAGCCACATCACCAATAGACTTGCACTGTGGGCTTGACACATAAGCATCCTAGTGTCAAGGTGACAAACCAACCATGTAGCGTCCAAGAAGCTACGGAATTTCTTTCTTGGAAGCTTTCACGGCAAACCAGATGTGCATGGGGCCAGGATCAAACTCATGACCTCTCACTTGGCCAAATCAACAAAATGGCCAAGGTAACCATACACCCACATGGTGTATTCAAAGGACATATCTCACAAGAGACAGAGCATAGTTGAGTCACACTACAACGGATCTAGGGGTCATACCTCCACAAGGGGCAGAGCATTCCTGATCCGTCCTAAAACACTGAACAAGGGGCAAAAACATTCAACACGTAGCGTCATGCATGCCCTCAGACTCAAGAACCACCCTGAGGATCTACCAGAAAATGATGGTTCCATGACGCCTTCACGTTGATGGATCAGGGACTTCGTCCACAACAAGATGCGTTGGACATACCGGCACGTTGACAGAAACTGCCGGCGCATTGGGAGGAGTTGTTCCTTGCCATGCTCAAGCGGGTCGCAGCTCTCATGGTCATGAACCACGTGCCATCCTCATTCGCGGTCAACGGCGACCACACCGGCATCACTCTTGTACCTATAGGTGAGCTTCCCTCTCCGCATTGGTCTGCCATGTCTACCCCTCAAAATTCATGCTTGTTTTTATCCAATGTGCTTACACAAGCCGTGCATTGTGTCACATGTAAGAGATTATGCGTATGCACCACTCGGCGCAGAGGAGGTTGGCATCCAAGCTCTTGAAGACAAGCGCCAGATCAAGGCACTTGTTGCCTTAAGCATGGCGGGCGCCATGCTTCATTTGTAGCTCATGTACGCCTGTAAAACTGCCTTTTGCCAACCGTACAACGCCGATGCGAAGCGTGTCCGCAACGAGCATCACTTCCACATCACCCAAAGTGACAACCATTGGGCAAACGCGCGTACAACACGCAAATGGATAACACACGTTGTCCATCCATGGTACAAATGGCATTGCGCCGTGGAGGACAAGGTGCTAGGGAAGCTTAAAGCCATTCTTCTACTGACGTGTGGCGGCCACACATGTCACCAGACTTCCATGACTTCTTGAAGACGCACTACCCGTACATCCATCTCATGTTCATTCCCGCGGGTTGCACCTTCTAGGCACAACCCGCGGACATGGGCCTACAAAGGCTCCTCAAAGCTGCAATTGAGACCTTGTACAATGTTTTGAATGCTACAGAAGTGCGCACAAGTTTGGATAGTGGGATGCATGGCAAGGTCGACCTAAGCATGGGGAAATTTTGCAACTTAGGTGTGATTTGGGTGCTCAATTCATGGCTCAAGCTTCCTGATGCACCCAATCTTGTCAAGCATGCATGGGATGTTAGTCGCTTCAACCCATACCTGGATTGCACCTTCCGCAAAAGTGTTGTGGAAGAAGGAGTAGCTCCAGGTAGCATGCTCTTTAGCGTGAGTGTGGAGGTTGAAGCGGATGATGACATTGTGCCGGCTTAGAACTTGTACTTTAATATGTTGTGCTTGTACTTTTTTAGTCCTACAAACATGTTCCAACTTTAGTTTAAATTGGACCTGGTTTTCACTTTAGTTATTGCAATGACACGATGAGCAAAACATTGTTGAAACATCGGAATAATACAAGTGATTCTCTGAAACACAAGATACTTTTTAATGGGACTGGTGGGCGAACAAAGAGATTTTTTTTTAATGAATGGGCCTGTCAGTATGGTAGCGCACCGGGGAATTTACGGTATTCCAAGGTGACAGAAAGTGTACCACCGTAGCGGTGCCCTACACGGGTGGTCCTGCTGTTGCTATTGTTGCCGGTGTAGTTGTTGCTGCTGCAAGGCCTGCTGGTGTTATGACTACTGAAGTTGCTATCACATCTGAGGAAATGTTTGTGGAGGCTTGGCTGCTTTGGATGCAGCTGCTATCGCTTTTGCAGCTACTACTGCCGCTGCTACTGCTCCTATTGCTGCAGTTGTTATTGCTGCTGTGACTATTGCACTTTTTACCGTAGTCGAGGCAGCAACTGTGGAGGCTCAGCTGCTTCTGATTCTAGTGCTACTGCTACTGCTTTGGCTGCTACTGACGTTGCTGCTGCTACTGGTGCTACAGCTACTGCTCCTTTTGCTACCACCACTGTAGATGCTGTAGTTGTGGCCAAAGCAGTGGCCATGCGATTGGGCTTGCTTTAGACGTTGTTGCTATGGCTCTTGCCACGGGTCCAGCTGCAGTTGTGGCTGCCCGTGTGAGGGGTTGCATTGATGGCTGAGTGCAATGGGAGAGGCACAATATCTCCCTACACTGCTACTATGAGGTGAAAGCATAAGTGTTGTTGCAGTTGCTGCTATTGCAGGTGCTCAAGCTGGTCAAGTTGAGACTGTCGTTGCAATTGCTGCTGAAGTTGCTGTGATGGTTAACATAGAGCCCGCAGGTGTGAGATGACCCGTAGGCATGGAGACGAGACTGCCCGCAATGGCTTCTCCACTGGTCTGCTGCTGCCTGCTCTGAAGGCGGCAGCAGCAGCTAGGAGCAGTGACTCGAGTAAAATGCTCAAGGTTACGGCTATCGCCAATATGATGTGGCGGCAGGTACGTAGGGCCCGTTGGTGTAGCAAAGCCTGCAGTGTAGAAGACCCCCCCTCGCCAGAGGCCAGGAGAACGGTGGGCTATGCATTGGCTGCGAGATCTCAGTAGATGTTGAAGAACGGCGGCAAAATCGGTGAAGGAGGCGGCAAAGAGGCATCCCACAGCGAGGACCGCGCACTCACTCTCTCACTATTGCTCTGAAACCAGTAGGTAGCTGAATCTAGTGTGCAAGAATGCAAAGAAATAGCGGGTGTGAGAAAGTCAAGAGAAGCAAAATGACATCGATGGATTACCTCACACAAGCGAAGAGTCATGTGAGTCATACATAAGTAACATGTGTGTTAGGTGTTACATGCAAGCGTCGAGGTGACGAGCGTGTGAGAAGCCAGCTCACCCTCGCTCGCAATCCTCGCCTAGCCATGGGCTGAAATCAATCAGCCCTGCTTTGGAGTAAACCTGCAAGTGAGCTGCCGGACAGAAAACTAGCAGCACATAGTTTGGGAGGAGCAATCTGGCTAAAAACCCCAACAACACTAGGAAACCTAGTGTTCACAAAAACTCAATGAAGATACTGGCGGCCTGTGGAAGTAATACGGACTTCAGAATCTTCAGGGTGGCTCTAATCACCTCCTCGTACACACCCACGTGCCCTCATTCTAAAGATTGTGGAACCAGCGGCACTGTGCCTCCAACATCGATCATGTACATCAGTGTACTGAGTGCGCAGTGAGGCTAGAGGTCACAACGTGCATTTGAAGGGAGCGACACGTGCGATGCTACATCATGAGTAGTTCTCTGTAAATGCTTTGCTTGGAAGTCAAGGGGTTTTGAGAATAATGATATGTTTTCAAAACAATAGATTTTTTTAGAATTGAAAATGAATAAAATTCTTGATTAGATTTACGATGGTCCTATAGACCAAACTAGAAAGCCTTAGGAACCTCTGGAAATGCAGCACTAGAGGCCTAATAGCTGGCCAAAATGACCTCTTTCTCATTGAATAAAGTTTTATGCATGCTTAAGTTGTGTTTTATGAATTGAATTAATGAAATACCCCCTTACACAGTGCAGGAAGTTGTGCACGTCTTGGATGTAAACGAAGTAGCCCCAATAGGTCGTTCAAGACCAGGGCCCCAAAAAAAGGACTGACTGGCGGTTCAGGTCCATTATCCTCTCGTGCTTCTTTTCTATCGCTTGGCGAGTCGAATCGGTGGCATGTTTGGCGGACCGGTTAGGCGGACTGGTTAGGCGCTTTGCGCAGCGGGAGCTGTGTTGCGCTGACCTTCGGAAGGCAGCACAGACGTCTTTGGTGTCTACTCGGGAACCCAGCAGCAAGGCTTCTGGTCACCATGGCCATCGGGAAGATCTCCTGCTTGCAACTTATTGCGATACTGTTTTTCGCCGTCTCCGGGGTAAGCAATGTGTATCACGAATGGCTGCACGAGTCTGGCGGGCAGGCCGCCTGACGGAAGCCAGCCAGGTTCAGGATCACGTGGCTGGCGGCATGCCTCAAAGAGGGGGGGAGAAAGCTGGTGCGGCATCTACTGGGTGACAGTGAAGCGTTTCGGGTGTACCAGGAGGGAATTGGGTTTATTGCTTTAACGGGGAAAGAATTTAAGGCGCCGAGGATAAAAACCGCATGCTGTTGATGGTGTCAGCGGCTGTTTCAGAGGCATCACTCGTGATTCATATCTCACTCCGCGCAGGGTCCGTATGGGTTTGAAGACGTCATTGGAGCATCTGGCGGTGCAGTGGCGCTGCTATGCCTCCTCATCGCCCCCTTCCTTTGGTCCGCGCCGTTGGCGCTGGTGACTGGAGAGCTTGCTTGCATGATCCCTGAGAGTGGCGGTCACATCATTTGGGTGCACCGAGCATTCGGACCTTTCTACTCATTTCTAAACAGCACATTCACATTCGCCTACAGCGTTCTCGATGGGGCTCTCTACCCCGCACTTTTCTTGGATTACGTCTGTACAATGGTCTATGGCGATGATGCANGTATTCACGTTGCTGCCTTTCCTAAACCACCAGCGCGGACGTCTCATTACAGGGCATGCGTCCCTCATCTTTGGGGTGCTGGTGCTCTTGCCCTTCCTGGGCCTGTCGATTGTATCATTTTCTGAATGGAATGTTGACTGGATGAGTTTTCCGGGGCCACAGAATACCAATTGGGCGTTGATGCTCTCTGTTCTGCTATGGAACATATCTGGGTAACTGTGCAGATTTGTGCGCCTTCCATTGGCAGTCTGCCTTTACTTCCTTTCAAAATCACTATGGTAACCCTGGGTCACTGCAGATATGACGCGGTTGGTGCTTGTGCCCATGAGGTTGACAATCCTGAGTGGACCTATCCAGTGGCATTGGGCAGTTCGATCATTTTGACCATGGTTACATACGCGGTTCCATCGCTTGTAGGCCTCAGCATAGCCCCATACTACACGTTGTGGCAGGTAGTTGTCTTAATGTGGCTGGCGATGCCCGTCCACCTGCAGTAGCTCATGTGTGTACCAGTTTTCCTGTGCAGAATGGCAGCTTTGTTATGGTTGCGCTGCACGTTGGGGGAAGAGTGTTGGAGGTATTGCTCCCTTTATCTGCATTGCTTATTTTTGTGGTTAAGAGGTTGTGAGGCTGACCCACATCATCATCCCTCTTTCTTGAGGCTGCAGGTCTGGCTTGCGCTTGGAGGTGCTGCTAGTGCATTTGGCCTGCTTCTGACTCGCCTTTGCATTAATTCAAGACTGATTCAAGGGATGGCAGCCATTCACAAAGTATGTGTTGGAAAGGACGTTGGCCACATTTTCTCCACATCTCCTGGAAAACTGAGTGCACTTCTTGGTTGCAGGCGCCAGTGGTGTTTCAGCAGGTGGACTCAAAGTCGGGGACACCATGGTCAGCTCTTGCCATTCTTTCTCTCTGCATTGTTGTTCTTTCAACCCTAAGGTTTAGATTCATCGTGGAGGTGCGCATGCATGTTTCCCTCTCTGACCCCCAAAGTAGCTGCGTTTCTCATTGGGTGTTATTTTAAGGCTGATTGCTCACTTGTCTCATATCCAGGCAGCTATGGTACTCTACGCATGCTCCAACATGTTGAAGTTTGCATCGCTAATTCAGCTGCGGATGATTGAACCGGATGCATACCGCCCTTTCTGCATTCCGCTTTCAACACCTTGGCTCTGCTGTAAGCCTTTGTGTGTGAGGTTTGTTCTCACATTCTTGCAATGTCCTAAGTGTGATCTCTGGTTGTTGATACAGGCATGTTGGTACCTCCCTTTTCCCTCGGAGTCATTGTCATTGTCACAGCATCGCCAACATCGCACCTAGTCGTTGCCGCTTGTGAGAAATCAAGCCAAGAGGTTGTTTTCGCCCCTCATCTCTTCTTCTGCGCTGAATCTAGTTCATACCACGTTATCTTCTCCTGCAGGCTGCATAATTGCAGTAACACTCTTCATTCTTGTCCAACTGCTGACCTTCGTTGGACCATTGTTTTCAGCTGCGATGCAGTGGGCAATGGATGAGGTCACATGCTTGAAACACAGGTTCTTCTTGCCTCTCAAGCAAGAGGATTCTGGTAATGCCAGATCTGTGGAGACCTGCCAGGGACTAGAAGAGCAGCCCGAATGTGACGAGAAGAGCACATTTGATGAACACGCTATTCATGCTGGCGAGATCATTGATGCACATGTGTCTTTGCTGTCTTGCAAAGTCCAATCAGATAATCCTGTATAGTAATAACAGTGTTTAATTATGTTGCCACGTTGCTCCAGTGCTGCTCTTCCATGCATTGGCATACAAGCGGAAATTTTCTGTCACATAACTTCCCAACACTGCAGCAAAGGGGACATTAGACAATGTGGAGGAAACCATTGGCTCTCATAGAGGTCCAACCTTTGCAATGGGAAAAGGCCTGGTTCGGAGGTCACCAAATAAGTGTCATAAACCATGCTTTCGGTGCTCATTGGACAATACGGCTGGACTGCTAGCACATGCGCATGAAGACTAGCTCTTTCTAATGGCCAGCACATTACCATATTTTGTTACGTTGAGGAAGCTACACCTCATTGGTCTGGTCTTCCTCATGCTGGTTATGATGTATACTATGCACATTTTTAGTGTGTAACTCGATGCCTTAAGAGTGGCTCACAAATGTCATCAGACACTTTAATCAGCTTAACCCTATCTGTCCTAGGGACTGTGACGACCAGACATCGTTGTTCATGGTGCTTCCGACAAAGGTGGAAAACCTGCATGTGAACAACGGTTCTTCTTTCCAGAAAACCCCTTACATTCTCTTTTTTTTTCCTTTTTTTCCTTCTTTTTTTTTCGGAAAATGTGTTTTTATAGCACATGGTGGGAAGGATGCCAATGTCCTGCGCGCCACCGCATACAAGATATGGAACAATCCACATCCACAGAAATGAGAAAACAGGGTTAATGGGCAAGGCCGTGTGGCCAGGACAGCTACACACGGGCGTCCACCGGCTCCACATAGCAGAGGTCAGAGAGGGAAACCGGGCCCTGGAGCCACGGAGCTGGTGGACGCTGCTGCAAATCATGGCGGAGCTCCAGATCCGGTCGGCCGTGGGCCACACAATCGCAGCGGATGACCGCGCACTGCCACCGGACACCTGCAAGGGAGAGGCGCTGAGCAAAGAAAGCCACCAACCGGCTCGCCCAGGCTGCCAGGTCCTCCGGGTGAGCTCCCTGATGTCCCTGCCGGAGGCAAAGCTGGGAGAGGCGGCGGAGAAAATCCCATGCTGCTGGCCCGAGCCCGCCAAGTGTCTCCCAGGCAAGCAGGTGGAGTACCCATCCCGGGCGAAGGACAAGAGCCGGGTGGTACTTTGTTGGCTTGGCCTCCTCTGCGTGCTGGAGCACCCACCCCTCCGACGTGGCAGATGCACCCTGGACATCCACGGTGGTGACGTCGATGACGCACATGGCCCCATGCTCCCTGTCCTCCAAAATGAGGTCCGGCCGTAGGGTAGCAGCGGCAGTCGGGAGGAGGCCTCCCGGCTCGACGGGAGGGTGTGGCCGCTAACCCCGCAGTGCTCTAGGTAGCCCAGTGGGAGGCCGAGCCAAAGCTGCGCGTGCAGTCGGAAATCTGCTGAGGAGAAGTGGACCCAGTCGCGGGGACCGGTCCGGGAAGCCTGGAGCCACAGTGCAGCGCCCCGCGAGCCCACCGCCCAACACCGGCGGACAAGCAGTCGCCGGCACTCCGTGGCATGGTGGGGCTGGCTCTGCTGCTACGAGGGGCAGGCACAGTGTCGAATCGCCGCGTCACCGACATCCTGTACCCAGGCGTGGCGGAGGCCGTGGTAGAATATGGCACTGAGCTGCTGGTAGATGTCACAAGGGGCTCCCATCTACAACTCTGACAAGGAGGGCAAGTGAACCTGCACCGCGGCCGGAAGAAGGGCCACCGCCGCGTCCCAAAGAGGGCAGAGAAGGGAAGGTGCGGAGAGAGCTGGTAGTAGCGGGTCCAAAAGCGCCAAAAGAGCCAGCAGAAAACTCGCCGATGCCGCCACGTATGCCAAGGGGGCCCGAGAGCGTGCACCGAACAAACCACAGCCGTTGTTGAGGAAGTGAAGTTGCGACTGTCGCCTAGCAAGGGCCTGGAATTCCCCTTTCCGGGTCTGAAACGGCGCCCGAGTGAGACCTAGCATGCCCAGGACCGACATCCACACAGCATCGTCAAACTGGCCCAGGGTGTCCAGCCAAGTAGGAGTAGGAGGGAGCGCACGTATCCAAAAGTCTCGGGATGACACAGCGTCACGGCAACATCATGGCGGCCTGCGCGTCCGGCAGAAGCGGCAACTCCATCAGACCCCGTGTCTGCTCCTGGAGCCACTCCTGCTGCCAGCTGGACTCAAAGTCTGGAATGCCGATCGGGCAGCCAAGAAGCACGACCCCCCGATGCGCGGACGCCCATGAGAGAAAGTGGGATGGCGTCGTCAGATCGCTGTCAGAGGAGGCACTTCTGCTGCTGCACTCGGAGGCCCTGTTGCGTTGCTGCCGCCACGACCGCCTCGTAGCACTCGCTCAGGGGCGAAGGGGCCACGACAATTGTGCCGTCGTCCTAAAAGGCACCCATGTAGCCACTCGTCTCCCCAGACAAGTGCCGCAAGGCCTGCAAGCCGGCCTCCAGGACTGGAAGCAGTGGCAAGTCGAACAGCACCGGGTGCCATGGGATCACCCTGACGCACACTGCAATGGCTCGCCAGGACTGCGGGGGTGCAGACACCGAAGAAGAGCAGCTGAGTGGGAGCCAGGTAGAACTGCTGCAGGAATGGGATCCAGGACCCGAAGCCGCGGTCGCGGATGGCCTCGAAGACTGCCCCGCGCTCCACCTCGTTGAAGGAGTTCCGGATGTCGAGACAGAGCAGCCATTGAGACGGATGCGCCTGCAAGACAGCCCGGACGCCCCTGACCAGGAGGGCTGCCCCCTCTGAAACGCCAACTCCAAACCGGAGTGGCCACAAGGTTGCTGCAATCCTATCCTTGTCACGAGCCAGCGGCACCCGCGCTGCAAGGCGGAGCAAAGCCTCCCCTATCGCTATCGGCCGGACCCCGTCCTCCTCCGTGGCCCCCTTCAGAAGAGGGATCAGGCGGCTGCGACCGAGGAGGAGGGCCACCGTAGATGGCAGCTGGCCTCCAAGAATGACGACCAAAACCTCGAGCAGCGCATCGGGTCCAATGGCCGTGTCCAAGGCAAAATCGCGAAGCATGTTTGTTGTGAGACCCTCTGGACCGGCTGCTAAACCCCTGGGGCCATCCCTGAGGGCCTAGAGGAGTAGATCGGCAGTGAGCTCCTCCCCCGATATTGGAGGCAGTGGGACGTACGAGTCCACCCACTCCGGTGGCAGAAGGGCGGACGGAGGGTGGCACTCCTGCAAGGTCCGCAGCGTGTCCTGGGTGCCCGCCGCTGGGGGTTGGGACTCGAACAAGTGCATGGCCCTGGCCGCGTTCCCTGCGTGAACGAGGGTGACTGCACGGTGGTGTCTGGCAGCTGCCTCCAGCTCCGCCTCTGCTGCCCGAACGCTGCGTCAGCCAGCACGGGCTGAGAGAAGCACGGAGAGCTGGGAGAGTCTCCATAGCCGCCTCCTTTGCGAGGCCGGCCCAGTCGCCGCCCTCAAAACGGCTGCAGTGCTCCAGCAAAACATTGGAGACAGAACGAGTGCGGCATTGGCGAGAACGCTTCCTGTGGGCACAGTATCCTTGATGCCGCGAGAAAGAAGAGGTGAGCACGTCCTCCTCGGTAAGCTCAGCATCCGTGGCCGTCCTGCAGAGGAGAAGCTCAAAGTGGAGCAGCAAGAGCCATCGCGCACGTGTAGAGTCGGGAGAAGAGAGGGGATCCGCGGCAAAGACGCTCGAAGATGGCAGCGACACGGCGGCGAGGCTCCCCATGTAGACGCGGGTAAAATGCAGGCGCTGAGACAAATGCCGATGTGGATGGCTCCTGTGGGGTCGGCAGTAGACCACCCAGGCGCTCCCATCAGATGTCTGCAAGCGAATCCCAGGCCGCCTGAATGAGGAGGTCTGCCGACGGTGGGTGGATGGAGGAAGCAGCTGAAAATGCCGTGAGGCCCTAGGAAACAAGATGGGAGGTATCCAGCAACACCGTAGGGGCGAGGGCGTTGGCAGACGGTAACAGCCACTCAGAGATGTCCCTCCCGAAGTCTGGGAGCACAAGACCTCCATGTAAGAGGGCGTCCGCCACCTGGTTGCGCACCTGCGGGAGCCAGTGAAAAGCCACTATGCCGATGGTTGATGCTGCTGCCATGGCGTCTCGGTGGCGGGGACGTTGGGCGGGGTGGTTGATGTGCCACTGTCCACGTATCTGGCAGATGATCAACTTAGAGCCGCCCAGCACAATCAGCCGATGTGCCCCTGCCCTGGTCGCGAGATGGAGGCCAAGGTGCAAGGCCGCGTACTCCGCCTGTTTGTTGGTCACGGTGTCCTGGAGGCGCTCAACGGCCGAAAGAAGAGGCTCTCCGTCCCGAGAGTAGAGGACCGCCCCAGCTCCCCCCCTAAGTCTCCATGTCGTCTCCGCCGCCCCGTCAAAGAAGATCCAGAAAGGACGGTCTCCATCCCGGTCCCGTGCTGCGGGCGCAGGGCCGAAGGGGAGGATGGGTGAAAGAGGTATCAAGAATGCTTTCCCGGCGTGCCCTGAACTGCCTAAGTGTCCACGGCTACTTAGTGCAAAGAGACTTCCAAGGGAGGTGTGTGCTTTGGGTCGCCACAACACCAAGGGAGCATAATTCTGGCAGAATGCAGATTGCAGAAAATGAGAAATGTTGCGAATCATTAATGGTTAGTTGTTTTGGTGAGATTACTTCAGATTCTTATAGCATATGATCTGAGCTTTCCAACGCATCCAAGCACGCCCAAAACGGAGCAGCATAGCCCCTGCTACGCCCATCCAAGCAACCCTTGGTGGAGCCGCCTTTGGCTGCCGCCGACGCGAGTCGTCTCCGACACGAGCCGACGACGGCTCGAAGCGCCTTTCCTTGATTGACAAGTCAAAGGGTGGCTCGCCCTGGTCCAGGGAACCTCCCTGGTTGCTTCCTCTAAGGCCTTGGGGTCTATGGAGCCAGTTGGAGCTGAACACGGACGGGTACCAGATTCCACCCGCCGCACCACCCGAACTTTGGGTAGGGCTAACTCTCTGAATTCTCAACCAAATCGAGCAACTGAATGCTCGAAATCGCATGGCGAAATCCAAGGAGTCCAAATCTGCAATTAGATTGGACATCCAACCACTCTCTAGTGGTCGGACCAGGAAAACGGTAAACGGCATCCATGGCAGGGGCACTTTTTAACAAGAGGGAGGGGTGGGAAGAGAAGAAGGCCGGTGGGCTGGCGACATAGATCGGCCGCCCAGAGGGAGGGGGGCCGAGCGACAGGGAGGGAGAGAAGGTGAGGGGCCCCGGAGGAGGACCGGTTTCCCGGGGGCAGGGTCCGTCGCAAACACCGGTGGCAGGGAGAAAGAGGCGAGGTCCCGGTGAAGCGAGAGAGCTATGGCGCAGAGCCGTGAGTGCTGCGCCAGATAGAGGAAGCGACGGGAGTGGAGGTAGTGAAGGTGGCGCATGCGCTCCGTGGCAGAGCGCTCCAGCCACAGCGATGGCGATGAAGTAGTTACGGGGCGGGTAGTTGATGGGAAGCCCCCATCGCTGCTTCCCTGTGAGGTATGGTGGTTCTCATGGAGGGGCAGCTGCCGTAGGCGCTCTTGGTGCTGGAGCCGCAGATGAAGCTGCTGCTGCTGCCACCGCAGCTGCTGCTCAAGCTGTTGAGCCTGCTGCTGCCGCTGTGGCTGAGGACCTCCCAGCGGCTGTAGACCACGCTGCTTTGGGGGCTGCTGCCGCGGCCGCTGCTGCTACAACCGCTGCTGCCGCGGGGAGGGCTGGCGCTGCTGCTGCGGCCCCTGCTTGGGAGGCTGCCTTTGCCGTGGCTGCTGCTGCTGCGGCCACTGGTGCT
>SZWC01002275.1:59779-79547 GCA_023375785.1 Penium margaritaceum
AGCATCAAGTATGCCATGGTGGCCACGTGGCCCGACCTGGCCTTCGCGGAGGGCCAAGTGAGTCGCTATGTTGCTGGCCCCGAGCTGGTGCATTGGCAAGCGTTGAAGCGGATCATCCGCTGTCTCAAGATGACAAAACAGTCCCAGCTCGTGTTTGGAGGGGGAGCACGTGACGATGCCCTTGAGTTGGTCGGCTGCTTCGATACCGACTGGGCTGGTGATATGGATGACTGAAAATCAACGTCCGGGTACGTGATTGTGCTTGGTGCTGTAGCAGTTTCATGGGCAAGCAGGGAGCAGGACTTTGTGGCACTATCCAGCACCGAAGTGGAGTACATCGCCCTAGCAAAAACAGCAAAGGAGACAGTGTGTCTGTGGCGGCTGCTAAAGGAGATCGGGGTGCCGCAAAAGAAGCCTACGGTACTCAATGTTGACAACATGAGTACCATCAGACTCACCCAGAACCATGTGCTGCACAAGAGGAAAAAGCACATTGAGATCCGGCATCACTACGAGCAAGACTTGGTGGCAAAGGGAGGTGCGGCTATTGTGCATTGTGGCACTAAGCGCATGCTCGCCAACGCCATGACCAAGGCACACCCCAAGGATAGGCACGACGTGAGCTGCATGGAGCTTGGTCTGCGCTGTGAGGTTTGAAAGGCGACAGGTTCCAAGGACAAGGCATGAAGGCTACGGTGCAAGGGGGAGATTGTTGACATGGTGTGCCCCTTGCCATGAGTGCCGTTGTTCGTACTCCCTGGTTCGACCCCTAAGGAGTGGTCGAGCACCTGATCTTTGGATTTTTTGCATTTTTCCATGCAACATCGAGATTTGAATCGCTCAATTTGAGTGAGTACTCAGAAAGTTAGTCTAGCCCGACGTTCGGGTGTTGGACGGGTGGAATCCGGTACCCGCCATGGGTGGTGGGAGAATCCACCGCTAGTGATCCGGGCTCGTCTTTAACGAGCTCCAAATACACCAGGGCCATGAACGAAGTGACAAGAGGGATCTCCTTGCCAGGATGAAACTCTTTTGACCTCTGGGCAAGGAAAGGCGGTCCAACATGTCATCGCCAAAGCGCCTCCCGTTGCCTGGCCTGCAAGGCAAGGTGGAGGGCTCCACCAAGGGTTACTTTGACGGTCGTAACAGGGGCTCTACTGCTCCGATTTGGGCGTTCTTAGATACTTTGGAAAGCTTAGGTCACAGGCTATAAGGATCTTATATAATCTTACTATGCTAAGCAAAAAAAACGTGTTTCAATTCAATTCTCTTGAATGCAACGTGTTCTGCCCACTCACATCCATGATCCTTGTGCTCCACACTCTTCACCATTCGTGTCCATTGGCTGCCCCAAACATTTGTAGCGTGCATCAGTGAGAGCTAGCAATCCTTGAGGGTGATTCTACACCCACTAGTGTCAACATTTAGGCCCAACAGAACGAATGGCCACCATGAACTTTGCGTGTGCCGGTGCTTTGGTGAGGAAGACTGCACGCAGCATGTCTGTGCCGACCCAGATGACGGATATCACCTGTCTCTAATAGAGTATGTTCTTTGAGTTGTCTGAATGTTAGACAATGTTACAAAGTGAAAGCTTTTTGGTTTGTCCGGATAATGCTCCAACATCTACATTGCTTCTTCTGTGTAAAGAATGATGCATTCTAGCCACCTTGTTCACCCATGCATGGCTGACAAAGTTTTCTCCATGGTCGAGACCCGGACACTTGGTGGTCTGTGTCAGTGTACGAGGAGACTCCATGATGATAAGACACATGTTATCTCTGAAATGTTGTGTATTCTCTCTGTGTTCTAGACCTGTACAAATTCATTTGTACTGGTACCTCAGAAGACCCAGTATTGATTGATCGGTTCATTACTAGCTTTTGGTCTGTTGTGTGTAGCCTTCATATGACAGAGGCCCGGACGCCCGGTGACATTTTCCGGGTCTCAAGAGTGTGAAACTACCTAGAATTGGCTCACTGGTGGTGCCAGCATACGACCGTAGAGTCTGGATGTGTTCAGAGTATCCAATGCATTTGATTTGACGGTCGAGATTAGGGCACTCGGTGGGTTGTTCCGGTGCCTGGAGAGACCTGGCTTGTTTAATTTCACGTTCCATGGTGTGCGTATTCCCTATCCATGCATTATATTGTGGCGGGGATGATGGGGCTTGAAAGGATAGCCTCAAGTCCCCTATACAGAAGTTCGCACTAGGGCCCATTGCACATTCACCTTGTTCTTTATGCAATCCACTATTAGCTACATTTGGCCTTCACTGTCTGCCCATCACACCCAGAGCTCAAGGCAGTTTTTCATGGGCCTGCTTGTCCTAATTAATTCTATCTTTCTGTCAGAACGCAGGGGGATGAGTGAGATGTGGTGCAAAGACAACCAGTCTGAGATGCTGTTATGAGTGCCACGTTGTGCCACGTAGGCCGTAGCCTGCCGTAGCGGCCAAAACTACAGCAAAGGCTGTAGTTTTGGCTGAGGAATTGTGAGGAGTTGTGGCTCTCGGGTATAGAAACCACTTCACCATTAGCAGTAGAGGCAGCACCGGCATTAGAAGTTGCAGCTTTTGACAACGGCAAAAGAGACACACACAAAAAACAAAAGAAGAAAAGACGAAAATCTGTAGGTAGTTTCCTATGGCAAGCAACATGTGAGTACTAAGAAGCAGCAGCAGCAGCGGGCAACAAGAACCAAAACAGCAGCACGAATGGGTGCAGGTAAGGAGCGGCATTCAAGAGTCGCGGTGTGAGAGAACCTCTCGCGCCGTCCAGCGGTGCAAGATGTTTTGGATCGTACGAAATATGGCTTGCCCGCCGTACAGAACAAAACAGATCGAAAGAAGCTAGGGCATGAATGAAACCTGAGAATGAAAGTTGACGTTTTGTATTCAAACTATGGATTCTCTGGAGAAATCATCAATGCAGCCAGTCTTCGACGTCCATGTCTTGCAAACTGCCTTCCGAGAAATTCTGCTCGTGCCAGACATGTTCTGTTAAAAAAAGAACGGAAAGCAAACACGAAATTTGTATATCGTAATGTCTGAGAGAGACTCAACACTCAGCAGGAAAGAAGTGTATGGATTCCGTTGTTTTTTGTCTTGTGGTTGATAGCGGATGGTTTAGTACTTCAAACTCTAATATCGCCATAAACTCGCCGCAGTGTTTCGCACAACTGATGTTCGCAGCTCGAACTCCTGAAGGGCACGAACTGAACAGAAAACTGGACAAGACGTGATCCGCATTCGTGATGATTGACCCGCCAGCGAGGCATGATCGTGCGTCACTGGCAGGTGAATCATTACAAAACGACGTGCGGGCCGACATGACAGGCTGTTATGTCAGCCCGCGTACAGTCAAACCTATGTAGGTTTGAGATATAAACAAGCGCTGCTATGTTTCTAATCTTCATCGAGTCTTTCTGATCACGCTGTGGAACCCACATAAATTAGGGATGTCATTAGTAGGCAACCTTATCCTTTCGTAGGCCTTGCAATATGTCATCCTACGGTGCTGCCTCCCACACATTTCAAGTGACCCTGCCGTTAAAGATTTGTTGACATCATCGTCTCAAAATTGAAACGTAAGTTAGCGTGACTTTTCAGCAACAGTGCCACACAAAATCGGTTACATCCACTCTCAAAGCGCAACAGTAACCTCGTAGTGCGCATTCTCAAAGCACAAACGTCTGATTTTTAATTGGAGGTGGGCAACTCCAGGATCTCGAATGCCACTCCTTAGGTGCAGGTGCTGGCTGCAGGAGTGGCAGCAACGGTAGCAGCGAGCAGCAGCAAAAGGAGCAGTGTCGGTGAGCAGCAGTAGAGGGAATGACAGCGATGATGGTGGCGAGCAGCGACAGGAGTAACAAAAGTGGTAGCAAGGTGAAGAAACAGCAACGCATAACAGCAGGAGTAGCATGCAGCAGTAGCTACAGCAGCATGGTAGCAGCAGCAGAAGTAGCGGATGCACCACCGCGACAGAAACAGTAGATGGCAGCAAGGAGCACCATGGATGGCGGTGTGTAGAAGCAACAACAACAGCGTATAGCAGCGAGCAGTAGCAGCTGTAGTATTAGCACCCAAAGCCGCAGCAGCAGCAGTAATAGCAGCAGCAGCTCGTGGAAGCAGCCACAAAGGAATCCGCATCAGCTACAGTAGCAGCAGCAGTGGGTGTTGCACTGCCTCCGTACAAAGACGTAGGAGCCACGCTGCCGGCCCAAGGCCGGCGATCGTCTGCATGCGCTCTGGCGATCGCACCCAAAATTTTCATTGGTAGGACCTCCAGACCGGATCAGGCTGACGAGGAAGAAAAAGAAAACAGAAAGTACAGAGGACTGTTGCACCCAAAAGTGGAGGCAGTTGAATAACTCCCTGTTGATGAAAAATCATTAGGTTATCGGATGAGCAGAAGAAAAGAGCAAAAGAATGGAGTTCCTTACTCAAAAGAGGAAGAAAGTGAAGGAACTCCATGGTGAGGGGTCCTTTGGCAAATCACCAGGGAATTTGGTGAGGAAGACAAACATAAAATAGCAAAAAATCCGGGCTTCTGGTGGCTTTTGAGGAGTACAAGTACAATGATGCAAGCAGGCGCCTTCTGTCTTTGCCTGCTACTACGATGGTGATGGGCATCATGGGTGGCGTCAATGGTGGCAGCGCCCTCCAGGCTGGCACCCGCCTTGGCTTTGACCACGTGAGTCTTTGCCCCCTCCACAGCATTCGAACCTGCCTCATATGACAGTCCCCCTCACCGAAGTTGTGGCCATTCTCTACGGCGAGCTACAGGGTCTGAAGTAGATGGTGCAGGACCTCATCAATCACATTCTTGCTGGTCGTACTATCATCATGTCTCTTCTTTCGACCACTTCTTCCACCATGTCACAGGCCTCTGTTAACGACTCTTCTCAGCCACCATCGGACTTGCCATCACAGGTCGCCACCATCTTTTCCATCCTGCGGTCCTCTACTGGTGTCCGACACGAGACTGCTCTTCTTCTTCCAGTCTCTCTAGAAAAACTTGTTCTCAACAACAACGTTGGCGCGTGACACGAAAGGCCCGCCTTGTCTTGGGCGCATCCAAGATCTTACCAAATTCTGTAATCCTTGAGGCCAAAGGGAGTGTATATGCCCATCAACTATGTCCTTACATGGATGCGCAACTCCTGATCTAACTCTATTGACAGCATCGTTGGCCACCGCTCTGGAGTCGGACAGTGCAAAGGATGTTTCAGGGATGGTAGTAGTGGAGGTGGTTGAGGCAGTGACTCCATGGACAACTCCAGAGCCCTCAGATGCAACACAAGCTGTCAGAGTGGACGTGGCTACAAAAGGAGGCACAGAGACCTGCACAACTACCGATGCGACCCTACCGATAGCAAAAGATGTAGTCGGGAGAGCACTGCCAGTCACCACACAAGAGTCAGACAGTGCATATCATGTTATGCGGATTGTCGTTGTAGAGTTTGTTCACATAGCTACAACATCTAAAGCTCCATAGGTTGCACATGCGCTACCAGCTGTAGCAGTGTGAGCACCGACTCCTACAAAACCAGAGTCGGACAGTAGAGATCATGCTGTATGGAGTGTCGTTTTGGAGGTGGCTCCACCAGCTACAATATGTACAACCCCACATCCCACTGGAGTTGCAGAAGCAGGGGTCAATGATGCACCTGTTGTTGGAGTGGTCAGGCTTATGTCGGGGGGCAAAGAGGCAGAGGCAGCAGCTTGGAGAGCCTCGTTGGCTATCGCACAAAAGTCAGACACTGTAGAGGAAATTCCCCAGGACTATAGAAGTGGAGGCGGTCCCGGCAGCTCCAGCGTTGGTAGCTCCAAACATGATAGCTTTGCCATTAGCATCACGTGTGTCCAATGCTAGATTGGTAGCAGCGGTTGCTGATGTGACACCGTCTTCCATTCTTACAACTGTGGACACAGAGGTCATCACTCAAGAGACGCTGCATCGGCGCCTAGATGACCTTGAGCCGTTGTATGCTCTCTGCATGCTCTGAGATGTTGAGCGCGTGGATCAACACTTTCCCATGGAGGCGCGTGGTCTGGACTACGTGGACAGTCCTACACCAGCAACAGAGCACCCACGTGACATGTCAGAGTCAACCACTTCTTATGCCATTTCAAAGCTTAGTTAAAGTTATGTCATCTCTCTTAAGGGGGAGCTTACTCAACCAATCACTGAGCATGCAATTGTGGTTGCATAGGTGCACATCTCGACTGCGTGAAAACAGCTTGCAGAAGCTCGATGTGCAAGGCTGGTTGCCTTGTCAGCCTTTACCATGAGCACTTTCAGACTTCACGAGTTTCAGGAGGGTGATCTTAGTCTCACAGAGACAGAATTCCTAGTTGAGTGGGAGCGTTCAAAAGTGTTGTTAGCAGCAAAGGAGGATTCTATAGCTGCTGTTTGTGCAGCATAGATGGTCTTTGCTATAGCCAAAGAGGAATTGATACTTGCCTGCACAGAGACTACTGTTGCATCACTCGCACTATCACAGGTTAGCACCACTACCTCTTCCATCGGCGACTCAGCTCCATCTTCCTCCTCTACACATCGAGGAGCGAGCACCCCTCGGCTGATGGATTTATCCCACACTCTGGGAGCAGACCAAGCTCCTTCATGTACATGCCGTGGTTTCGGTAGACGTATCCCTACTCCAATGATTTCCGATGTTGATGATGACACCACTAAGGGCACGACTCACTTGGATGTGTAGCAGTCTCTGGTGGTAGGAATTTGTGACTGATAGGTTTCTGCTGGTGCATGAGTGATGCCTAGACGTGAAACCATTTATACCTCATCTTTGTCTCGGATGCTCCACTTTCATTCCCAACATTGGTACATGCAGAGCTCTGTGCAGGCAGGGGAGGGCATTCACTCTCGTGCAGTGATTGTAGGGTTGATGTCCCCAGGATCACGTCAGCAAGGGGGAGATATGCTCCTTTCTTCAGGTAGTGTATTTCCGGATTCATCAGCCCAGGAGGAGTGTTGTGTGATCTTCGATCCGACTCAACGTATCATGGAGTTTACAGAGTGAAACGCAAGTGGTTGACCCTGACACTTCTCCAGCAAGTGTTTTGTTGTTGTTGAGCTGGAACAAGTGCGTTCTTCCGACCAGCTTAGCGATTGCATCGTTGGAATTGGGTTCTCATCTAGGGGGATGATTTGTTGATGCGCAACAGTTGTATGTGTTGGTTGGATTTATTCGGTGGTCCAGACTTGGGCACTCGGTGGTCTGTACCAGGTGCCACGGGAAACCCATGATGCATGTTTGGGATGTTCTGCATTGGTTAAACCATACAGGTGGTCTAGACCAATTGCCTCACCTGTGAAACTGGGTATCAACAAGTGTATTGGGAAGTGAACAAACTAGTGAACATGGATCGTTCATAGAAACTACTGAGTATCACATGGAGCCTATTACAATTTTTACTCTATACAAGGAATTTACATATGGGCTTTGCTGACATGCATTCATTTGGATGTTTTTTGACAATTTTTTACATGTAGGAGTACACTTTTTGATACACTGATCAACAAGTGCGTGAATTTGAGGTGATGAACCATAACTCACCCAGGCACTCGGTGATCTATATCGATAGAGTGGGAGACCCCTTTGGGGTGCTCTGTACCTCATTGTTTGTTGCCAGTGGTCGACATCCGGGTACTAAGTGATCTAGCGCAACGGTGTTGATGTCCATGTTCCCAGAATTCTCTCACCAATGGGGAGAATGTGTATCTTCTTATCTAGTACCTTATTGATCACTCTTACAGCCCAGGGGGAGTGTTGTTGCATGGGCTTTGAATTGTCTAAGTGTCAGATACTGTTGCATAGTGAGAGCTTCTCGGTTTGCCCTGACGATGCTCCAACAGCTAGATCGCTTCTTCTGTGACACGTATGATGCATTCTAGCCACATAGTTCACCCACGTATGGTTGATAGAGTTTTCTCCGTGGTCAAGATCCAGGCACTTGGTGGTCTGTGCCACTGTTAGGGATGACTGGACAAATATTATCTTTGACAAGTTGTGGATTCTCTCTATGGTCGATATTCGGATGTACGGTGTTTTTTACTGGCAGCTCAGGAGACCCAGTATTCATTGATTGATTCGGCATGTGTCGCCTGCATATGGCTGAGACTCCAACGCCCGGTAACATGTTGTAGCGTCTCAGGAGGCCTAACTTGCCAGGCTCTGGCTTACTGGTGGTGCCAGCATACCACCGTTGAGTCTAGACGTGTTTTGGGTACATTTTGTATATCTTGAAGGTCGAGACCCGGCACTTGGTGGGCCCTTCCGGTGCCTCACGAGATCTGGCTAATTTGATATCACGTCCTATGGCGTGTGTATTCCCCGTCTGTGTACTTTGGCGTGGCGGGAACAGGGCTGATGGCAGTGTTACCGGTACCGCGGTATACCACATTTTTGTACTACCGTATTGCAGTACCGCGGTGCAGTATCTCTTTAACGGTACCGGTACAGTATCGGTACTGACCTGGCAAGGTACCCCGCTTCTGTACCGCAGTATTGTAACGCAGCACAGTACCACGATAGAGATTAAGACAATAGTTTGCTTTCAAACATGTAACGGTAACCCAATAGGAAATACGTGAATGAACAAGACACACACATACTAGTGACAATGACAATGACGAATGCCGGCTGACGAGGACAACATACAAGGTTTCATATTGTTGCCCATATAAACGAGATGACTCGTGCACTGCAAATCAAATCAGTGGCACTGTTACATTCTTCGTAGATTAATAACACTGGCCAACGTTTGACATTGTGTCCATATCCTAAGGTTTGAACAAAGCATTCTTCTTTCTCTCATATGTACATGTATCGAAAGTCAAAATTGACTATTTCGGAAACGAGAACTGAGATAAATATTTCTCTCACTATAACATTCACAAGATTATCCACACAAATAGAAACTTTTCCATACTCGCTTGATATGGCTCATTCAAATGCGATGTCCGCCAAGATTCAGATATCAGGTCGTAGTTGTACCGAAGTTGATTAACAGGCAGCAGAAATGGTGAGGAAACGAGACCCTAAATGGTGGAATCAACAAGTGACGAAGCTATTCCGCACGAGAGTCGGAAGGTGTCGAGACCGACACCGAAGCTAGAGGTCGGGTTTTGTCATTTAACTGATCGTCGCGTTGCCCATCCCTGACGGGATGTGAAGAAATACCCCCCCCCCTCCCTCTCACTCTCTCTCGTTCCTTGGAAAGTCACCCTCTCCATTTATCGATACCCAAGTTACAACAGAAAATGTTCCATGTTGCGTCACGTTTCTCTCATGTCTAGATTTTGCAGGCACGGGGAAGTTTAGTCCATGTCTTTGACAAAACTGCTTCTTTTTATACAATGTCTACAATCGCCTTCCCACTTCAGCTATCCTCGGCAGGTTTGTTTTGCTTAGTCAATGTAAATTTTGAGATAATGTAACAAGGGAAGTGCATGTCTATTTGATTACCTCGGTACACTTATTGTTACGAATTGTGTTTTGCGCATTGTATCATGTACCGCGGTACACTATAAGTGCCACGGTAGTTTATCCATACCAGTCCTACCGCGGGAGCGATACCTGTATCAGTGCTAACCTCCCAAAGAAGTAGGATACTGCGATACTCAATACCGTGGTGCACTAGTACCGCGGTATTGAGTATCGCGGTACCCAAACACCGTAGTATTGCAGCCCTGGGTGGGGAAGACGAGGCCTCACAAACTCGCCGTAAGATCTCAATACATAGCTCACATTAGGGCTCATTGTACTTTCTCCTTGCTCGTTATGCATTCCAGACATTCCAGACATTCCAGACATTCCAGAAATTCCAGACATTCCAGACAGAATTGGCCTTCACTGTCTGCCCCTCGCACCCAAAGCTCATGGCAATTTTTCATGGACCTGTTTGCCCTAATTGATTTTACCTGTCCCTCGACCAAATCATGCACAAAGTGGTGCTTCAATTGTCAGAAACCGGGGTGCGGTTCCAACGTGGACCGATGGGCCTACTTTGTGTTCTCACGGCTATGTTTTGTGCGGGTGGTTCTGAGTCTAAGCGTGAGCTTTCTGGTCGCCTCACGCTATGTTTCTGGGAGTTGAAAACAGTTGCGAGACAGTCACTTTTGCAAAGGGAATAACGCGATTTTACATTAGTTTTAGAACATGGACATGATGTAAAAAACTTTAGGGCTAGTCGTGAGCTCTCCAACGCACCAAACCCTGCGCGATTCGGATCACCGTAGCTTCCGATACGTCAGCCGAAGTGCAGCACCCCAAATCAGCCGCTCAGTCGGCGGCGCGCACCTCGTCGCCCGCCGTGGCGTCCTCACACATCAAGGACCCATCAAAACGCCATTCCGGAGGCACAGATGTCCCTACGCGTAGTGGCGGCGCCCCTCGCGCTTTTGGGGTCTGTTTTGATGAGTAAATCATCGAGTTTGGTGATGGGGATTGATGTGGGTCGAAACCTGTTCGCGGACCTCCAGTCGGAATTTTGACGAAGTCCCCGACTAACAAACTGTACTACTGAGTTTCGGGCTCCGAGCCAGGATTTTGGCCAAGTCCCTCAGCAACAAACTGCACTCCTGAAATCCGGCAGATCATCCACCGGACGCCTCGGTAGATCTTCCGGAGCAAAATCCCCAGATGGCATTTTGTTACTCGTTCGGTCAATTATTCACCGGAAGTCGAACTGCGGCCAGCTCCCAGAACCGCCGCGCACACCCTTACTTTGGAAGCCCCTATCTCCCTCGTTACTGGTCCGATTCTGGTGAAACAACTTCCATTGGATTTAGCGACTTGTCAACATTCAGGGGCCATCCTTCATTCTAGGATCCGAGCAATCATCGAGTCTCCAGATCCGTTGACAAGGAATATCCTCTCTCTGACGGCTCATCGGCGCCTCCCAACGCCGCACTTGGGCATGCAGAGGGGCAATCTTCAACATCAATAGAAACGTGCTTTGTGGGTGCATGAAACACACCAGAGGTCTCTACAATGGCAAGAAGACTCCGGCTGTCATATCGTAGAATGATGGAAGGCACTGAGTGTCGCAACTCACAAAATAGGGAATAAACCCATACCGCCTGTGCAGCCACAATCCCTAACGTGACATACTTTGCCTCCGAAAAGCTATGTGCAATGCAACCCTGCTTGCCATTTCTCCACAACATTGCCACTCAACACAAACACATAGCCTATCCAACCGCGCACATTAGGATCTCGCTATTGTAACAGCAAGGATTTGGTTTGGGTTGCGTCCTTAGTTGTTGTCTGCTTGAAATAGTAGCGTTGTGTCCAAAGGAGGAGCTGGAGACTGGTTCTTGAGGGTGACGTGCTCAAAATCGGAGAACATGTTGTAGATGTCCATGTGACCCCTTGACATGATGGTGCCGAGATCCCAGCAAACACCAGTCCCAAGTAAGTGTAGACGTGCATTGTTTGCCGCCAGGGGTCACCTACTTGCATTCTCTTGTTGGAGATTGTTGAATTTGACAAGGCAACTTGCCCTTGCTGCGTGATTCTATGTGACAAACAGTGCCAGGGACAGCTCCTAGCCAACCTGGTCCTGATGTCTCCGCTTAAGAAGGGCTGGAAGTTCAACAATCTCCTGAGCAGTAGGATTCCCCGCAATCGCTTGCTCGGCCGTCGGCTTGCTCCACTCCGAGGAGTACACGAGCATGGACATAGTCGAGTGGTCTCTGTGAGCTATGCTGACAGATGAGGCCAACTCACATCACAGGATTCAGGCACTCTCCCATGTGGGTGTGTATACCTCAATTCTTCGTAAGGCATGGCGTTCGAGATTGAGCAAGAATCTTGATCTCATCTCGACCATTTTGAGACTAATTTTCTCAATCTCGAAGTTTGAGATTGAGAAAACATCAATCTCGGACTATACTCTATGGTGAAATCTCATTCTCATCTCGACCTCGAAGTTGAATGACTAGATTTTTACGTTCTCGAAATTTACAACATACACTTCAATTTTGTTATGCTAAAAACGACGTCGTACATGCATACATGTGGGTACTATGGATATCTAGTTTAGGGTAGATCGCTAATGTGGATTACGTAATGAAACATTTTTTACATAGAATATGTAGGCAGTCGCGATTGCTGAAGTATGCAAGCAAGCAAGCTAAGGGAGCGACACCATGGATCGGGTGGGGCAAGCTCACGTTACGTGAACTAAAAGAAGAACAAGTCAGTGAGTAAGTGGCAAGCGAAGTGCTAAACGCTGGTTGACTGGGCCACCCACGCGAGTTTCTCGACGTGGGGCCCGGACGTTACCCAGGGATCGAACCCGATCCTAGAGCGAGCGAGCTCCGGGCGGTTTCTCACACACCGGCATAAGCCGGACGTGTGGTCCCGAGGGATCAGCAACTCGGCTCACTAAGCTAGAAGCATGCAAGTGTGTAAATTAATCACATCACGAGTGTATGTGGTGCATGCACTCCTACAAGTATGTGCCCCATTTTAGAATGTAACAGTATGGAACATCACTGCAATAAAGCTCTCCATAACGTTGGCATTGGTTCTGTGGCCATCACTTGGTAACTTGATGGTGTTGCCACAACTGTTTGCTCCATGTAGCGTCACAGCTTTGCACCAAAGATCTTTATTCTAGATTAATCACCTACAATGATGATGTGTGCGTGTGCGTAGAGTCAAGAGGTCACTTGCGCGTGTCACAACCACAACCAACACTCCACCATGACCCACAGACAAACAGCCCACACATACACAAGACGAGGAGCAGGACAGCGAGATAAGCAGACATCATGTCAACCAGGTGCATCACGCGAGCGCAACAGTCCAACAGCATGCACAGCCGCCTTGAACATGCCGCTGCTAAGAGCTTTGGTAAGAAATTCAGCACGTTGCTGACAAGTATCAACCCAGACAACCTGAACTTCTCCAGCAGCAATGCGCTCGCGGACAAAATGATGCTCAATGTTTATGTGCTTTGTGCGAGAATGATGCATGCCATCGTGCTCGGCAGTTGCCTTTGTACTTTGGTTTTCACAGCACAAAGTGATGAAACAGATGGGGACACGCAACTGTTGCAGCAGGTGGGACAGCCACACACTCTCACACGTACTTGCACCAAGTGCTACGTAATCTGCCTCATTGGAGCTCCGGGCAACACAACCCTGTTTTTTCACTCTTCCAAGAGATAGCAGTCCCACCGACGAGGAAGATCTAACTGGTATGGCTACGAGCATCTATGCTGTGTGCCAAGTCAATGTCTGTGTATCCGTGTACCACCACAAACGGATAAGCACAGTAGCACATTCCTATGCGTGCAGTGCATAGTGCGTAGCGGACAACACGCAGTGCAGCCTCGAGGTATTTCTGGGGAAGCTGTTGGGAGAACTTGGCCAGGACATTGGCCAAGACGGTCACGTCCATCCGAGTGGTAGTAGCGAGCTACATGAGGGAGCCGACCACAGTGAGGTACTCGGTGACATCGACAGTCTCTCCCAGCTGTGCTGAGTTGAGTGACTTCAGCAGACGCTGTCCTGCTAGAGTCATCGGTGTGGATGCAGTGAGGACGTCAGCAAGCAGGGAGGCAAAGAGCTCCCCCAGTGTGCAGATGTATGCAGCCTGTTGTTTGTGCAAGATGCGGTGCTAGCGATCACGCTCAAGCTCCATGCCAAGAAATACCCGCGCAGGACCTAGGTCCTTCATCTTGTATGTGGACTGTAGCAGGTTCTTCAGTGACTAGACTGTCGCGGAACTGGGGGAAGTAGTGAGCAGGTCATTGACGTAGAGGAGGATGGCCACAAATGGCTGTAAGGGGGCACTCAAGAAAAGTGTTGGATCAACCGTGCTGCAATCCATGTTCCAACAACGCGGCGACTGCTTCAGCCCATACAGGGCCTTGCGCAGTCGCCAGACCTTGTTTGTGCCATCGGCGAACCCCGATGGCTGGACCATGTAGATTTCTTCGTCGAGCCTCCCATGTAAAAAGGCGCTGTTGACGTCCATCTGCTCAAGTTCCCAGCCGTACTGGGCAACAAGGCTCAACAGTGCTCTGGTAGTGGTGTACCACCCAACCGGTCCGAAGGTCTCATCAAAAGTCAATCCCAAGAATCTGAGAAAGACCCTTAGCCGTGAGGCAAGCCTTGTACTGGTCAACTCTCCCATCGGGCTTCAGCTTATGCTGGAGTACCCACCAGGTAGAGACTGCCTTGCGGCCTGTAGGGAGGCCTATGAGCTCAAAGACTCCATGCTCCTGGAGGGTTGTCAGCTCCTCCTGCATGGCCTTCTCCCAAAGGTCAGCATCAGCTACCTCACGAGCGTGCTGGACAGTGGTAGGCTCGAGAGGGAGAGTGGGAAGGCCTGAGGCCGTGAAACATACGGCAACATAAGCTGCAATAGAAGACTCAAGAGCAATGTGGAACTCATGGGCTACGAGAGCGTAGCCGACTATGGAGTTGGGATGAATGACACTCACCGATAGGACAAGTGCATCAAGGCCAGTGGGACGCGCTGATGGATCAGCAGTGGAGGACGACGCGTTGGAGCATGTGACCCTCTGCGAGGGTTGAGAGGCCAACGGAAACAAACTCAATCGGCGCCACGGAGGAGCGTGAGCACCGCTAAGAGGACTAAGAGGGCTAAGTAGGCTGAAGAGCACGTAGTCTCCTCCCACGTGTGTAGGGCTTTGGGCCAGGAGGAGGAACCTGAGGTGCTGCACCTCCAGTGGTGTCAACCACCGGAGGTGACTGTTGTACAGACTCAGGGAATGAGGTGTGAGTGGAATGCATAGGGGACCGTGTGTGAGCGGTTACCAAGTCTGAGGACTCAGGACTGCCAAAGGGTTACTGGGATGGCACGGACACAGATCCCGAGGTAGGCTGTGAGGCATCCGACTTCGACGATGTATGGCAGGACGAGGACTCCGAGGAGGAGTCCTCGTCCTTAATTTCCGTGTGAGCAGGGGGGTCAGCAAGGGACACAGTGTGAGTAGGAGAAGATGACGCTCGGAGATCGGAGGCTGGAACAGACATACCCCTCCCAAGCCGACGAAGCGAGGAGAGAGAGGAGGGAGGAGGGACAAGGGACAGATCAGGAGGAAAGACATCCTCGAAGAACAGAGTCACGAGACTCAATTACACGAGAGCGGTCAGAGTCCCAAAAGTGCCACGCCTTGGACATCGTCGAGACACCAAGGAAGGTGTAAAGACAGGCGCGAGGGCTGAGCTTGCCATCGTGAAATTCCTTGGGCAACCAGACTGCAGCGAGGCAACCCTAGACGCAGGCGAGACGAAGGTCAGTACGACAACCGTACCAGTGCTCAAAGGGAGTGACGTAACGGGGAAGAGCACCGTGGGGGACACGGTTCCACACCCACGTCATGTAAGACATGGCTTCAAAAGAAAAGACGTGGGAAAGGGAGGACTCACTGGGAAGAGTGAGGACACCGTCAGCCAGTGTACGGTTCCAAGGTTCAGAGATGCCATTCTATTGGGGTGTGTAGGTAACAAAAGGTTCCATACACACCCCACGAGAGGTCAAGAAGCGGGTCGTGGGACCCATGAACTCCCCACCACAATCACAGAAAAAATCCTTCAGACGACGACCACAGGCAAGTTCGGCATGTGGTCATCGTCAGACGGGCCGGTGATGATGACGCCAAAGGAGGGACGTTGAGAAGTGGAGGTGGATGATGCCCACAGAGGGGGCCAGTAGAATCCGGAGGGAGGTCCGAAGTAGACGGCGCCGCCGAACCCTAGAGGCCAACCCCAGGGAGAGGGCGGAGGCGGTGAAGTCATGGTGGTACTGTAGGCAGTGGCTGTCGGAGAGGAAGACGAAGGGCTGCCGGGAGGAACAGTGGAGGTGGAGGAACGAGAGGAGCCACTACCAATGCCTGACGAGCGTGCCCAGTGTGCACGCGTAGCGGATGCCAGGCGAGCATCATCATGAGGAGCTGGGCACTTGGGTGCCACATGGCCGGTGGCACCGCAGTTCCACCACGTGACAGTGCTAGAAGATGGAGATGAAGAGACAGCACTGTAAGAGCCGCGGCCTTTGCCCCCCCCCCTCCCTTTGTCGATCACCACCAGAAGAGCCCCCCCGACCTTTGCCTTCACCGCGGCCTCCATACCGACCACCCCCCTTTGAAGCAAGAGAGGTCGCTGTCATTGTGGAGAAAGTGGTGGAAGATGAGGCTGAGACAGAGGATGGTGAAGAAGAGGGTGTGGTGGTAGCTGCTGCAACTGCGGCGCGATGCATGCGTTTGTTCTATAATAACCTCCACCAGTGTGTCAGACGCAGAGAGGTGAATTCCCATAAGACGCGAATGTCGGACGGTGCATCTGTAAAGACAGGGATGGCCGCCAAGCGTTCAAGCTCAGTGGCCTTCACTTCTCGGAAGATGTCGCTGAGTTCTGGGATAAGGCCGTTGATAAGGCTACAAACGAATCCTAGGCTTCGTGGTACTCTACCCATGAATCCAGATCCAGATCTGGATCCGCGGTTCCGGATCCTGGATTGTGGGTCCGACTTGCATCTGCGGATCCTAAACCATATACTAGGGCAAAAATGGAGGGGGGGTTGGGGTAATAAAACCTGACTAGACGTCCGGCTCAAGTCATCCACGTAGCACACTCATTTGCACATTCAAAATCGAACAACTGAAAATGCGCGACATACTTTCGACCGGCAAACGTTTTCGCAACACATCCATGTGATTGGCACATGAATCATGCGTAGTTACGGCGTGAAACCTGTCGAATTGCCAGCCTGGAGCTAGTGATGCTATGTGCATTGGTCTCCTATCTTCTTATCTGTCGACTGACCAACCACCTGTAGCCTCACAACATCATCAGCAACAGTGATGGTTATCTGTGTATTGGGCATAGGCAGGCGTCGATGGACACCATCGCATCATCGGTGGTCCGCAACAGCGCAAGCCATCCGTGGCACTTGCACTGGCACGCTGCTAACAAGCATGACACCAGCGCAATATACCATGCATGGTACATGACTCCCCAGATCCGAATCCAAGATTCGTGAATCCAAGGATCCGTGAATCCAAGGATCGGTTACCCCGGATCCGGATCCAGGTGGCGGACCCATCGTGCAGATCCAGATCCATCTGAATCTCCACGGATAGGAACCGTGTGCAGCCTTAGCCTTTGATGATGGAGAGAACAGCAGGGAGTTGTCTAGGGGCTGCCTTGCCAAGGTCGTGCAGCAACTGCAGACTGCAAGCCCAATAGGCGTCGGCAGTCGCATCGGCACGCATGGAGAGCGTGTTGAACTGAACAGTGAGAACACTGTGGGCTGCATGCCTAGTCACTGTTGTGTGGCGTTTGGTCAACGCGTAGGCACCAACAGGGTCAGCAGTGATGCAGCGTACAGTGTCGGCATTGTAGGATCCCATCTCGTCAGTTAGATCATCAGGTCCAGCACGAATGAGGGTATGTACTACGCGGGTAGACTCAGACTCGACAGGCACAAAAGGAGGGTTAGCAGATGGATTGGGCTCATGGTAGTATTCCTAGAGCTGCTCCCCCTACGCCCAAGCACTGAAGCGGACCTCCCAAGAATAGAAGGTGAGGTGAGAAGTGAAGTGAGGTGGTGTGGAGTCAAAGTCTGGTTTGCGCTGTGCTGGTGGCGCAAGTGCTCTAGCGACGGCTGCGCCAGCAGCGACTTCGAAGGACATTCCATATACACAGGTTCATCGCGACTCACTAGACCTCTCGGTCCACTATTGGCTGGAATCGTCGCGTCGCGAAACTTGACGCGACGATTTCTATGTGACATTCGGCATTCGAGTGGGTTGCCTGGTGCGCTATGTACCTCAAGATACTCCCGCCACGTGTGAACCCCATAAGGCCTAGAATTCACACGTGGCAGCATAGCCTGCTAGGTCTCATTCTCAGCTGCGTGAGTACGAGGCGAGACGAGACGAGATCAATCTCATCTTGAAATGTTTGTGTTACCCCAAATCTCGATCTCAATGTGAAGTGTTTCGAGACAATCCCCGTCTTGTCACCAAGTGCAAGATCAATTTTCATACTTCATGACAGATTTCAAGATTTCCATAATTCCGAGATGTGATCAATCTCGGACGCCGAGCCTTAACCCAATTGTTCTGAATGTGTCCTGCCATTTCTACTAAACACAAGTCTCACAAATGACTGATACCTGCACTGCTCTGCTGACTCTAGGTCACTGAAAATGGATTTTCCACCGTGCCTGTTTGTCCTGAGGCAGAATCTGTGGACATTGCTCGCCTCCCAAAACCTTGCACTCAGATGCATGGAAAACCAAAATCCAAAACATTGAAGAACATCTGATAAGGAGCCCATCCATTAAATGCATTTTCAAGATGTTCACGATGTGGGCTAGGTCATGCTCCTTCCGCCTAGTCGAAGAGGCTGAAGCCCATGTCATCGTCCTCCTCCTCTTCCTCCTTCTCCTCCTCCTTTGCAGGCTTGGCCTCCTCAGCTGCTGCAGCACCTCCAGCGTCAGCAGCGGGCGCGGCAGCCACCAGGAAGCGCGTGGGATCCTGTGCACCAGCAGACACAGCAAGTGGCATGAGACACACCAGTGGTCAAAATGGCCAGGCTGCACACGACGATTGAAGCGCCCTGCTCAAAGGAAAAAGCCTACAATCCCCCCACCCCCGGGCAATTACCACCACCTCGCATTTGCCCTCTCACTTGCTCACCCCTGCATCCATCCCATGGATGGTATGAGCTCAAAAACTGTCTTTGAGGTCATACCATGGATGCACACGCCATCATGTGGTTGTATTGGGAAGAGAAAAGCGGGGCGAAAATGAGCGAGCGACATACCGCAAGGATCTCCTTGATCTTGTCGGCCTGAGGGAAGGAGAACTCGCCGTCAAGACCCAGCACGACCGCCACGACGTTCTTGTACGCGTTGACGAACGAGTGCGGCACAGACGCGATGGTGGGGTAGTTGAGGGCGAGCGAGAGCGCCGCCACCTGGCTCACGCCGGTCATGAACTTGGCGACGAGGTCGTCCTCGCTCATGTCCAGCACCGACGGGTGGAACGTGCTGCCGTCCTCATACACCTGGACAACACAGGTTTCACGAAATGAAACAGAGGAAGAGACGGGTGTGAATGAATGGGGAGGCGAGGAGCACGAGTGTGAGGAGACATGGAGCTCAAGTCACCAATCCTATACTGAAAGGGTTGTGGCCCCAGCCTTTGGACCCAGCAGGGGGCCTGGGACAAGGGTTGGGAGACGGGACGAGACAGCACGACCTATCCTCACCTGGTTGACGATGAGGCCGTACGAGAAGGGGCGGATGTTGAGCTTGGACAGCAGTGCCGCCTCGGACGAGCCCACCTTGTCGCCCGCCTTGATCAGCTCCACGGGCGTCACAATTTCGACAGTTCCCTTGTTAATCTTCGTGGGGATGTTCAGCACCTGTGGCTCGGAAGTAGCAGTAGAGAGAATGTTGTGAGGGGTGCACAACATGCTGGAGGGACTGGCCAGCAGCCCAATTGAAGAGGGGGAGGGAGGCACAGAGAGCGGGGGGAGGGGAAAGGTAGAGAGGGGGAAAAAGAGCAGGGGGTGGAGAGGGGGTGTGGGGAGAACATCTACAGCAGAAGTGTGAGAAGAGTGTGGACAAGCAAGAGTATTGAAGCAGCAGTGATAGCTGAAGCAGCAGTGATAGCTGAAGCAGCAGTGATAGCTGAAGCAGCAGTGATAGCTGAAGCAGCAGTGATAGCTGAAGCAGCAGTGATAGC
>SZWC01002275.1:80574-119263 GCA_023375785.1 Penium margaritaceum
CACGACACGACACGACATGACACGACACGACACGACACGACACGACACGACACGACACGACACGACACGACACGACACGGCACGGCACGACACGACACAAACGACACGACACGACACCACACCACACCACACCACACCACACCACACCACACCACACCACACCACACCACACCACACCACACCACACCGCACAACACCACACCACAAAGCACCATACCACACCACACCACACAACACAACACAACATAACACCATACCACACCGACACAACACGACACAATGCAATACATTGCGACACAATGCAACACATTGCAACGCACTGCGATGCAATGCATTCTCACAAGGTTTCAGGAAAATCCAAGGGTAAAGATGACTCCATGCTCATGCAGTGCTGGCAACAACAGCAGCAAGAGCAGCACAAGAGAAGCACAGCGACACTAGAGAAGCACAGCAGCACAAGAGAAGTACAGCAGCACAAGAGAAGCACAGCAGCACAAGAGAAGCACAGCAGCACAAGAGAAGCACAGCAGCACAAGAGAGGCACAGCAGCACAAGAGAAGCACAGGGGGGGAGCAAGAAGCCAAAACAGGGCGACAACATTCCGACAACAGTGCGACCGGGACAGCAGCAGCAGCGACAGCATGGCTTCAGTCAGCAGGGATGCAAGAGCAATCGACGTTGGGAATGCAGGAGGCAGCAGCAGCAGCAGAAGCAGCAGAAGCAGAAGGAAACTCGGGGAAAACTGGTGCATGTCATAGAGCAAGTTGCTTCAGCTGAACACGTGCACAGCAAACAGGTTGACGTTGCTAGTGAAAGCCAGCAGAGGGGTTCTAGAAAAGGCACTCGGGGCTGCAGCGACAAAAAGAAACACTAAGAACGACAGCAACGTGTTGTACCGCAACGCACCTTGTACTTAGCCACCTCCTCACGCACGTCCTTCAAGTCGCCCTTGGTGAAGATGATGCCCACGTTGCCCTGCAAGCCCATCACGACCCAGCACAACGGCACCAACGAGTAGGCTCACAGCGCGCCACTGACGAGCTGTGCAGCAGCCTGAAGGTTGTTGCTCGTCTTCTCCCTGCAGTCCAGTTCCCCGTTGGCCTGAGCTGGGTAGGGTACCTAGCCGACACAACTGACTGTATTCCTGTCTTTCTGCCCCTCCTGTCCTCCTGTCCTTCAGTGCTTCTTTCCTCCTGTCCTCCTGTCCTCCTGTCCTCCTGTGCTCCTGTCCTCCTGTCCTCCTGTCCTCCTGTCCTCCTCTGCTCCTGTCCCCCTCTGCTCCTGTCCTCCTCTGCTCCTGTCCTCCTCTGCTCCTGCCCTCCTGTCCTCCTGTCACCTTGTCCTCTTGTGCTCCTGTTCTCCTGTCCTTCTGTCCGCCTGTTTTCCGGCTCTCTGCCCTCCTGCCCTCCTGCCATTCTGTACCCCGTCCTCCTGTCCTCCTCCCCTCCTGTCATCTTGTCCTCCTGTACTCCTGCTCTCCTGTCCTTCTGTCCACTTGTTTACGGCTCTGCCCTCCTGACCTCCTGCCATTCTGTCCCCCCGTCCTGTCCTCCTGTCCTCCTGTCCTCCTGTCCTCCTGTCCTCCTTTCTTCCTGACTTGACTTCTTGTCTTGCTGATCTCCAGCGCAACAAGCAGCGGCTTCGGCTACGCGATGCATGGCACCACCCATAAGTCGTCCGGTCTGACTGCCTACCTGCCCGCTTCTTGCCTGCAGATGACAGCTGTGGCCTGCAACCGCTCGCTATGGTGTAGCAAGCGGTGGTGGGTCGGTGCAACTGGCATCTCGCTGCTTCCTCTTCATCTTCCTTTGCCACAGTCAGACAATATGGCAGAGATTGGTCTGGGACAGAATTCAACACACATTTTACAGGTCCACCAGGCTCCCAATCTGGCCCTTGCAATTCCTCCTCCGCTGCCTGAACCCCCAAGTCCCTGATTGACTCCTTCATCGCCCCCCTCACACTCACCAAGCCAGCGCACAAACGCAAAAACTCCGGGGCTTGAGCAGCATTTCCACTTCTCAAAGGGTATCCGAAGGGAGAATTCCACTCCCACAACTTCGAAGTTTCGACATTCCAGGTCAGCAGCACTTCCCCTCTGCCCCTCACCCTCATCCCTGCACTCACCAGTCTTTCCCCACCACCAGAAGGCGTGAAGGCCCACCATTCAACATTTAGACCATCACCTCACAGTTGATGGTGGTAAGGTTCAGCTCCAATTTTGTTCACACAAGACGTCACACTGACGCTCCACCCTCTTCCACCCTCTTCCACGACCCCCTCCCAAACCCTCACAATGAGCAGTGGAAACAGCACGTGGCTCCTTACACAATGACCCCACCTGCCCCCGAATTACCCCGAGCCAAACACTCAACACAGTGCAACACAATGCAACACGATGCAACACAATATGGAGCAATGCAACACAACGCAACACGTTGCATCGCAGCGCGGCAACGGACAGCACTCACAACGAGCAGCGGCAGCAGTGCGTTCCAGGAGGTGTCGCCGGTGCGCTCGGCGTACATGCGGATGGTGCGCTTGATGAGCGTGTTCTTGCCCATCAGCACCACGCTGTCAGGCCGCAGACCCTTGCGGATGTCCTGGAACTGCTTTGATCCCACGTTGTCGGCCGTCGCAATCAGCGCCTTGGTGTACTCGCCCAGCATCTCACACACCTGTTCGGCAACCAATCGGAATCGGAAGCGAACCAAAGAAGCAACAAAAGTCAGCAGCAAGCTCGCGCAGCACACCTGAAGGAAAAACGCACCTGAAGTCAGCAAGGCAGCATGACACATGCCCACCTCCCCCTCCGCCAGTGTTTTAGGCTTCCAGAAGGAACCAACTCTCTACTTTGGAAGCAGCAAACACGTTCTCCGATTCGTCCTGGCATCAACTTCCCTTCCCTCTTCCATACCTAGTCCCTTAACCAGCCAGCATCCGTCCCTTCCGCGCTCATCCTCCTCTGTCCAACATCATTTCCCACCCTCTGCAAGACATCCTTCTCGGCCCAAACCCCTTTTCCCCCTCTCTGGGAATCATTCTCCTCTGCCCAAACCCTTATCCCCCCATTTGTCTTTATTCTTCCAGCTTGGCCCAAACCCTATCCACCTCCCCACCTCCACTCATTATCCTCGACATCTTTCCCTTCTGCAGCCGCTGCGACTCTGGTGTGCGGGCTCGAGCAAGAGAGGCACGAAGCAAAGTCGCAGTTTTGCGACAGTCATGCCTTCACGGCTTCTCAGTCTCAGCGGGTGCGTCGAAAGGGCGAAGACGATGAGGACACGTGTCGAGATCTGACAAAAGGGTTTCACCTCTGCCGGGCTGGGGGGAGACTAGCGCCTGAGGGTTCAACAGATCGACAGAAAGAGAAAGCGTCCTCTCCCCCTCACCTTCTTGTCGTACACCTGCTTCTTCTCGGCCTTGGTGCCCTTGAACCCCATCTTGGCTTAGCTTGCTGGCTTCCTTTTTCCTTCACGAAGAAAAAGCTCCCGCCGCTTGCAGACGGACAGGCAGCTGAGAGTTGATACAGTTTAGTAGGGATGTGGCGGAGGGTGAAGTACGGCCCAAGCCAATGTCGCACGTGGCAACAAGGCAAGGTGGGCGGCTGCGACAGCTGCCTCTTTAACCGGAGAGGGGGAAGGACACTTCAACCGGAGGTCGCCACTGTGTGAAAACGAACGCCGAAATGACGAGGAGATGCAGTACGAGAGCAAGAGGAACAATGAAGGATGCCAGAGGGTAGTTGTAGCTCGACAAGAGGGGCAGCTGCAGCTCGCAGACCCGTCGACGATCCGAAACCAACGTTTGCTAGTCGCTCTTTTCAGAGCGCCAGCCGCTTTCGCTGTCAAAGGGGTGGTATACCCCGATATAAACGCAGGCAACTAACCTGACGTAGGTTGACCTTCGCTGGTGTGATGACACAACCTTAGATTTGCATGTTGCCGACGGGAAACATGTGAAGAGAACGGATCCAAGAAAAGCTGTTGTAAGAGCAGATTTCAGAGAGGAATTTAGAAAAGTACGTCAATGGGACAAGGACAGTGTAGAGCTTTGTTCAGAGATTTACAAATTCTAATCCAGGGAACGATAGGGCTCTGTTTCATTAGATAATGAAGAGAAAATTAGTCTGAACTTGAGATCAAAATACAAACATCCAACGATGAGACCTGCGTGGTTTCCTACTATTGTCAAAATTTTGATACCTTGCATATGGAAACCATGTTAAAAAATGTAGCAAAGTGACATGCACTCTGTTTCCTTGTCTTTCAGTGACCTTTGCTATGATGGTGCACATTGGTGTAGGGAATGCTCGTGCGTCCGGCATCTCGATCTTGTTAAGTAAGCGCCAAGATTGAGACGCCCAATTACGCACGTCATGGTGCGCTTTGGGGTTTGGCATTGCTCACGGCCCTATTGCATTGTAGGATTCACCTTTATTGCCCTCAAGCACCTCCGTCACAACCTCAAGCTCGGCACCAAGTCCTCCGTCACCATGGACTCCCCTTCTCCTCTGTCCAAGGTGGAAAACACCACCTTCTTCCATCCCATTATTCTTGAGGAGTATGACGACCAACTGTAACGTAGCATGGAGCAAGGAAAAAAATTGCCACATGTGCCCAAAACCACCAAAGCATTGTCCAGGCAAGCCCTCAAGATCGTCGACATCTATGCATTCTCATGGGCAACCATTTCACCGTCCTCGCATGCGCCTTCCGCCACTCCTTGCTATGGGCAGCCAATGTTCCTCGACTTTCACGGCGATAACTAGGCCATGGAGCAGGACATTGATGAGCTCAACAAAGACAACATGAAGCCATTGCCAGCAACCTCATCTGCATCAACAACCCCCTACGAGTCATGATAACATGACTGGTTTGGCAGGGTGCGCATTCACATTCTTCATGCTAAGTTGTCCGATGTAAAGCATGCCATGTATGACGAGGCACTGCGCTTCCTACGCTTGATGTATTGCCGGCCTGGCCGTACTACCTAAATGACGAGCCCAACGACACCTCCATATGCCGCTAGTACTTCCCGGACTGTCCTTGTGAGATCGAAGAGCACTAGTGCAAGCCGATGGTGGGAATCCCCGTAGTACCTCTTAGGCCTAACATATTTTCCCACGATGTGCAAGCACGGTGAACGCAGACTTACATGCTACTTCAGAAAAAGCCCGAGCTGAAGGCCCAAACTGTGACAACATTGAACGACATGTGCACGCAAGGTGCTCCCCTCAATGCCAACGTGATCAGTCATGCCATGCTCCGATTCACCCACAAGGAGGGTGTCACACAACTAGAAAGCAGGTCATATGAGCAGCTTTCATCACTCACTTTCTGCTGTCGTTGGTGCGGCACAAGCCGAAGTGGGTCTCACACCATGCAAGGTCTACACCTCAAACTGCGCATGTTGATCGGTCGTAACGTTGCGAGTACATGATCCTACACACTGTGGTCTTCGTGAAATTATTAAAATTTGATATGCACTTCATCATCAACGTGGATGACACGCGAGCCAGGTTGATCCCCTCCCCTTACGAAATCTTTGCACCATTGGGGTAAAAACACGTCCCCACTTTTTTACGTGAAGACAAGAGGAGCGCCACCAGAATTCTTGCAACAAGCATGGTACAAGATATGCTTACTTGTCAATATTTTTCAATCGGCTCAACTAAGCGTTGCCACCCGGATGATTTCCCTGTAGAAAAGGCTCTGAAGCATGATTGCTGGCAATAGACGCACACCCCCAACCGGTGGACAAACACATAGACAACAAAGGAGTGGTTTGCCCACATCCTTGATCCATGGTACACCTCCAAGTGTGCAAAGGTTGGATTCAGGTGTGACAAGAACATGATACTGCCCATCCTCAATGCATAGAAACCCCGTGAATCGGGGACATTTCATTCATGGGTTCTTATGCACCATCCGCGGGTCAAGCTCGTGTACAATCTCAACAAATGCAGGAGCAAGGTCTAATCATACGGCATCAGACTATAAAAGCCCCTCAAATACAAGCTCAAGGAGGGTTATTCTACCTTCGTGGCGATCACCCTTCTTGACCAAGGCACCATCAACTTTGGCATGAAGATTGTGAAGGAGGCCGTGGCTGGCCCAATTTTGCAAGCATGGCTTGGCCTCGTTCAAGGGCCTGAGCACATCAAGTATGCATGGGCTACCATTGACTTCTCCAAGATTGTGCATCGTGACTTCCACGAACATGCAACTGACGGCATGGTGAAATTCTTTATGGAACCCTGTAGTGAATGATTTCGAAAAGCATTATTTGAAATCAATGTATTTGTTTCCAAATCCATGCATGCAATCATTCATTAGAAAAAGTTTAACTCTTCGCAACATTCCCATTTCACTACCGTACCTGGTGTTGACCCCGGTGACGTCCATGGTCAATGCCAAAGGACGGCATGCATAGGTTACCAGACTCAGGTTTTGCAAAGAATGAAATACAACACATGGCCTGGAACCAAGATACACACAAATACATAAGGCAACACAATTAATTGCATGCAAGTACAAAATTACCCCAAAAAATCATTTCTGACAGTATGTTATGGCTGAGTTGGAGGACTCTAATGACCCTTCCCATGGTCCTCCAAGAGAATTGGGGGGGCCTCTTGGACCTTAGTCATGAAGGTAGCTTGGAACCCCTCGCTCTCCACCTTAGAAAACCGCTCATAATCTACACAATGGGAAGTTCATAAATTCATCTGTAATTTTTTGGATTTGAATTCTAACACTTGGCTATTGATCATAAGTTCCTGTATTTAGAAAATCTATGTGTGACTAAAACTGCCATCTGACCCCATTGTATAATTTCTAGATGACGGGGTACTGTGCGTCATCTACCCCAACAGATCAGATTTGGCAAATGTGAACCACCGATAGCCATCCGTAAATCTAGGGATTGGCACCCTTTGTCACCAGGGTACAATCGATCAAGCGTTACTCAAAAGCCGAGTAACCAAGTACATGCAAAGTTGAAACCTTGTAGTTTCCATGAATACTACAATATCTTTATGAGATATCTCTCTTTGATTTTGTACATTTTTTTCAAGGAGGAGGACGCCAATTCTTGATTAAGAAAAACATGGATTCCTTGGAAAATATGTGAGGGAGAAGGGACAAGTAGGCAAAAGGGGCTTGAATAACTTGGCATTCTCCTATGACTTTAGTTAACTCTTTCTATGGGTTTTTTGGATTTTGGCATAAACTTTCTCACACATCTTCCAACAGTCATATGAAATCCTTTGTCTCAATAAATTGTCTCAACACTCATCTTTATGAGACCAAAGCACCTTGACTCATCGACTAACACAACCCTTAATCAGCATCAACTAGAGAAACTATTGAGTTAGATAGTCGTGAATCATGTCCAACCAAATAACTATGGATATCAACCTCTTGTAACCACTCACACAAACCTTCTTATCAGCTCCAAGAAGCTTCTCCATCCACCACATTATACAACGTAAGTGTCATTACTGTCCAAGGTTATTGTAGGGGAATTTCTACGCCATCTAACCTCCCCGACCACTTTCAACTACGAGGGGAGTCAAGAAATGACGAGCTTCAATGGCTGGGTTCACCCCAACAACTCTCCTCAAGAAAGCCCCTCTTACAAAGAAGCCCCAAAATTCAAGTGAGGATTATGTTGAAGACTCCGTTCCATTTAATATTCTTCGTGACGGAGAGTATGATAATTGTATTTTTCAACGGGAAGACAAAATCTCATTTTCTAGTTGAAACTTGCATTACAACTCCTCAAATTCCTAGTGATCCTTCAATTATCTTGTGAGATTCTATGTGTCATGTGATCCTTGAAATTCATGTAACTTGCTAAACTTTAGTGACCCATTTTTTGCCTTGGCTGGTTGTGTAACCACCAAGGTAGTTTTGTATTTATCTCAAGTCAAGGAGGACGCAAGGTGGGCCTTAGTACTACGTAAGGAATTCCAATACACTTTGCTTAACATTATTTAAGTTACCAGCTCAACTTTCCTACCACTAGGCACACTCGCGTTCACGCTGACCATTATATGACCTCCCATTGAGCTTTCCAAGTGCTGGACCTTGTATAGTGTACAGAAAAACATCGCTTCACTCTTTAAGAGAGAAGGCATACAAGGCGGTTACTCCATGGCTCGGCTACATTTGATTCCTACCTCCAGTCTTGATATGCTACACATCTTGTGTAGATAAAATGCCTAGTATTATGTTGTGTCTTGTTCTAGACTTGGTACATCTATCAATTTGTTATACATGCCTACTCACCTCACCCTTGAAAGTGTGTATAAGAAAGTGTATCAAGAATTGAACAAAAAACGAAACATCCATGGGACGCCAAAACTCCTATTATTCATGAAAATATTTTTTTTCTTTCCTTATTGAAAGGGAATGTATACGTGGGTTGTATTCACATGTATTCATCTTTATGATTATTGAGAATAACGTGGATACAATGATACATGTTTTGATGTGTAAACTGTGGAGTGTGTGAATTTGGTTTTATTAACTATACCTCCAATTTGTCCGCTCTTGGATCAGTGTACATACTCTTGTCCATCCAATGTAGATGTAACTAAAGCAAAAGATCACTAAGCATTTGTATCAAAACGTACATCCAAGTTTTCAGTCACCCACCAATGTTTCAGTTTTCTCCACATACTTTGCATACCGTACTGCTTGATGATTTCGTCTCCCAAAAGAATTTTAGGGGTGTAGTCTTGGTTCGTTTTCGGGAACAAATATTTTCTTGTTGTCGAATTGGATGAAATTACACCATGGCGTTGCCGTGAATTCGTTTTTTTCTGCCTTCGAGCAGTCGGTCTCGTCTCCGTCGCTCGCGTTTTCCGGTGTCGGTGGTCATCCGACACCGGAAAACGCGCGATCGCGTGACCTCGCACTTTGGTTTTCGTTCGACAAATCAGGGTCGAACGAAGTGGACTAAAATAACATTTCGTATTCGTTTTAGGGCAAAGAATATTCTGGCCGGAGCCGAATAAATGAATTCATCTTCCCGAATAATTATTTAATAACGAAATCACCAGGCAGTAGGGTACTTGTTTGATGGATGTTATACGGACAATAATTGAAGCATTCTCATAATTCTAGACAAGTTATAAGCTGATTGTCATATAGATTTTAGTAATCCTTTACAAATCAATGCACTTCATTATATGATAGGTTTTGTCCTTTGCTCTTGCTCTCCATCTTCTGCTTCACTGTGTTGGTGTAGTTGGACCCTTGTAATTTCAAGTGGAGTAAATTTGAATGCTAGATCTAGTGTCAAAACTCAACTTGAATGTTAGATAACTTTATGTGGATCAAAATGTATTGTTGGAGTCCTTATTTGGTCAATTTCTTCAATATTTGCAAGAAAAGGGACCGGTAGCGTGAAGGTAGTCTGGTGGTTGATGACATGTTGTGTCAACCAGGCCTTGCACGTCTCGTACTCACCATTGTTAACCCAAAACATTTACATGTATACTAATATGTCCTTCTTCCAATTTTGCTACTCCAACATTAGAAAAGGTCATACAACCTCCCTGTTTCCTTCACCCAACCCTTTCCCTTGTGGATTTATAACATAATCTCTTTAGTTGATTTCCAAGCTCCATTCACTCACTAGATATGTTACAAATTTTCTCCCCATGAAGTTCAAATGTGTCAATCCAAGCTTAAACGTGGTAATCGAGAGACTGTGGCTGCTGATCACAAACATCTGAGATGTAAACACTCACAATGCATCATGTATGGGGATGGTGTACATCAGGTTGACATCCATCAACATGTCCTGAATACAATCCAATGATTTCACTCAAATAACCATGCCATATGTATCATAGGAGGGATAACATCAACAAGGGATGATACAGAAGAAAGATGTGGAAGTGAGCACCTTTCCATTGCCTACCAGGGTAGATAATGCTAGTGCAACTGTGTTGTTTTCACATAAAGCAGGGGTTGCATAATGGTGTGCAATAGTATCTCGCTGAATCCTCATACATCCATTTTGTGTGGCATCTATAGAAGATTTGAAGGTGAAGTTTGATGGGGGGAAGGGTAATGGTTTTGGAATCTTGCACACATTTTAAACCAAGAATAGTGATAGCGAGTGCTAAACCATCCGTGCACAATTAGCCCATGTGTACATGACTGCCTCTTTGGTGTCGATGGAGACAACAACATCTTGATGAAGAGACAAACATGTACGTTTGGACCAACTAGGAAGGGTTTGAACCACATCCAACCTCTCACCACCTCTCACTTGTGAGTCATTGAATGCCGGCCTAGCAGAACACCACAAACTATGGTCATTTGAAAGCTTTGTTAGCAAGTACTTTTTTCTTGCAAGCACAATACTATAGAAGAGTGAAAAGGTAACCATATATCTGCCCCAGTCATCTCACTGTTGGAATCCACCATTTTTGCGCGTAACTATTTCATCATAAAAAAAGGGCCACATTCAACACATGCATTGGAGTATAAAATCACACAAGGTAGAGGACCTCCAATAAAAGGTGTGTTCCGATGACTCGTGGAAGGATTTTGGTTGGCCTTGCAACATGCCTGTGACATGTACATCTCAAAGGCCTACAAACTCAAGGCTCTTGTTGTCCAAACCATACAAGGATGCAATGGAGTCGCATGTATGCCAAACCCATCATATTCCTCTAGCCAAGGTTAGTGGTATTAGGAAAGAAAGGTTGGTAACAGCTTGGACCAAGGTGTAGATGTGGACATCTACGTAGTTCCCGACAAGACCGTCAAAGGAACATGAAGAAGTTGACGATCCTTTTTTTTTTTGGTATGAAAGGGAAGGAAAAACTTGTCCACACTGTGGCCAAGTATGTAGCAACGAATTCTGAAGCTACAAAATCTGCAACAACATTAGCACATGTTGCTGCGGCCATTGATGTAGAGTATGATCTGGAACCTCAATCATGTGATCAAAAAGATGAAGATGATGAAGAGGAGGAGCCGGCCGATGATGTAGAGGAGAACATTGATGAATGTGGTTAAAAGAATTTGTAGGCTTTGAAAAGCCTAATGTAGATGATGGTGAACATGTCGCCAAGGTATACTACTCTAGAGAAGAGGAAGCTACCTAATACAAGAAAGAACTTGTGCTTCAGCTCACAAACATCTAGTATTATATTCATGGTAAACAGCTTTTGCATAAAACCTTTGTCATGTGCGGTGCAAGGGGTAGGCACATGCAATGTGCTTAATCCAAAAGAAAGGTTAGTGTGTTTGAGGAGTACCTAATTACAAGTGGTGAAGTTAGTGCACCATACAAAGAAGAATTGGATGGGAGAGATCCTAAAACAGCTGGGGATAACCAAGGGTGACAATAGGGAGGGGGCCGCACGGGGTAGATTTAATTGCATGCCTTCCCTACACCAGCTTGTAACATACTAGTATGTTCTGTGTCAAATTTGCTTTATTACATTACTCTAATATCAGGTACAATGATGTGCAAATTCTTCTCATTGAGTGATGATTGTACACTAAGTTTAGATTTTTTCCATAACTGGTTTGAATCACAAAACATGGCACAATGAAACGATTTATGCTTTTATGTCATCTCTTACATATGTTTCAACAATGTCCATACAACAATTTCATGTCATGTACATAGGGAGAAATTCACTCCACAAAATGTTGAATGTGAAAGTGCGGCATAGAAGCATACTGATTTTCTGTTGTGCTCGCCCAAAAGGCGTGGGTGCATACTTTTCTGCTTCCCATATTCAACCATCATGACATTGATTTTGTTTGAGAACTTTGCTTCAACTCCTCCCGACTTAAGAAGTTTAGATGCAAGAACTCGGGCCATCGTAAGATCGGTAACTCTTGTTCCACATGTCAAATGATCTTCCTTGAGGGCTTGTGATGCATTGTTGATACACCAACACACCTGATAAGGACCTTTAGGATCACCATTTTTCTTCATCCAGGTATCAACTTGTCCACAATGAAGACGCTATTGTTGTACAACATTCAGCACTCAAACCCGAAATGGTTGTTGCCAATTGTCGCCTCTAGTTTGACGAACATGTTTCTCAACACTTAGAACCATCTTGTATTCCCAAGAAACTATGTGTTTTGTGTCCACCCGAGGAATGCTCCACCTTTCCTAATGCTTGTTGATATCCCCAGAAATCCGCTTGTGAGGGAGACCATCAAGCTCCATGTTCTTGCCCCGAATCCATCGTTCGATGCAATTGGCACATATTATAAGGCGGTAGATGCGCCAGCTCCAACACTACGGCTCAGTGAGTACGTGGACTGGCTCAGTGATGGCCATCTTCCACGCATTAATAAAGTCATGGAGGACGAGGGATCCGCGTATGGTGTAGTTAAGAATTTGTGAAAGAAGTAGTGGGAATTTAGAAACAAATGTTTCTAGGGCCAAGTGAAGTAATCCACAATACTTGGCTGGTAAGAACGTGGATCCTGCACCCTTCTTGCCAAATACCATCCATTTCTCACACACAATGTGGAAGTAAAAGCCTAAGGTTCAACAAGTAAATGGACACGTGAAAAATTAGAGGACTAGAAGTTTGTTGGAACTTCATCCAGATTTTGAAGGTATCATTGCTAAAACGATTAATGGCATGCGGAATGCAGAAAGCATCCTCAAATCAACCAACCTGCTCAAATTTCTCTATGCTCTCACCAAGGAGTACTACCTAGACGAGTTGCACAAGACTTTGTCCGTGGATGCATGTAGTGGTCATACCAATGCAGGACAACAGTGGCAAATAAATGTCTCACCAATTGGGAGGAATTTGTTGTCGATATGCACAAACAGGTCACCACATTGACAAACATACATCAAGAGGATCCAAAATTTGTTGTCCATGGTGACCATACCAAAATCTCCCTTGTTTGCACTAGTAATTCTAATGTCCTTCCTTTTCAATAAGTTGTCTATCCTCCTCTTAAAGTCTACACGTCGTGTTTTAATAGAAAATTTACCACACATTCCGTGGGTACACAGGTGATTGCAGGCATGTCCTTATGGACACTAAGGAGGTGGCCATCATCGCATTGGACGACAAACGGCAGATTACCGCCCATTGCCTCCAACATGTTAGGTGACACATTGCCGCTCCAACTCATCTATGCAGGAAAAAAAGACAAGTGCCACTCAAAAACACTGACACCAAACATGTAGGTGATGAATTCCACTTTGCCCTCAACCATACATCCAACCACTGGGCAAACATGAGGACTACACAGGAGTTGATCGTGCAACTGATCCACCCATGGTACAAGAGGGATCACAAGCCTATGGGCAAGCCAATGAACAAGCATAAACTCCTTTTTTTTTACTCAATGCATGGTGGCCCCACACGTCCACAAGTTCTTCAAGAATCATTACGCGTACATCAATGTGCTCTTCCTCCTTGCTTCTTGTACCTCCAAGGCACAACCAATGGATGGTGGATTGCAATGACCACTCAAGGCAACCACGAGTGGCACTATGAGGAGGTGCACGCTAGCCTAAACATAGACAACAAAGACAAGGACGAATTTGGTGTAAGGAAGATGCACATCCTAGGGCTTTCATTGGTACTCAAGCCATGGCTTAGGCTTGATGGGAGTGAACACCTTCTAAAACGCGTGTGGGATTCTTGTGGGATTGAGAGATGGTTACACTTGCTCTTCTGTAGATGAGGTCATCGACTAAGACGGTCCCCTCTTTCACAAAACTTGTGCGCCTGGGCCTGAGGACATCATCGCACCTCAGTGATGTATGCATCTTTGTACAAAGGGGTCGTTTTCCTTATCCAAGGACTTGCGTGAGCTACCTTACTCCATACATCTGATGCAAATTGGAATGTTGACTTCAGTTGAACCTGGTTTAGGAATATGTGAAGTGGAAAAGATGTGGGTGATTTTTTTTACCTTCGTACAAAATTTTGCCTATCAGGTCAGTTTTCAGTTAAATGACACATGGACAAAAGTGAAAATAGTATTTTGCATATGTATGAGCTTCATTGTGGTATCTATCAGTGTTTCCCCCAATCTGGTTTTATTTTCCAACCACCATGGAGGATTCATCACCGTTGTGCAACATTTGGAGATCTCACTGCTTTTTTTAAATATCTAGTTGTGTAGTTGCTACTCTATAAAGGCTATATGTGGTTGCATAAAAGTCTCAAACATTGGATGTAGATGTTTTAAACCTAATCATAAAGTAACTGATCATTTTCCAATGGTTGCAAGGGCACATCTCCATCGCAATACAATGGCTCTCCTGTTGCAAGATCTGCAAAGATGAGGGTAGGAATTATGTGATGGTGGTTTAAGATGGATGGGAAACATTCTGAGGGGGGGGGCTAGAGGTTTAGTAGGAACATACAATGACCAATTGCTTGTTGTACTACGAGGAAACAATAACATGTCATGCATGTAACTTATTGTGGTATACAAGATGTCCTAATCGTCCTCGTGGTCCATGCAAATGAATCTTCATGATCCGGATAAACCATGCCAATGAGTTTGAGCATGCACAGAGAAATCATCTATTCCAATTGATAAGATAGGGAAAAAATTCCATCCACGTAACAAAAAGAACAAAAACGTATAGCAAGCCATAAATGGATCACATGGTGATAGCAAAAAGAAAAGTCCTGAACAAGGTACCACTTTTACCACAAGATGTATAAGTACTTAATGGCACTATGTATGTGATGCTATCCTATAGAAGATATGTTGGTGAAATCCCTTTCATTATTACTGGTCATTTTGAGGGAGGTACATTCTTTCCTTAAATGTGCTTGAGCCGTTGTTTATGAATACATGCATCATACATGCAACATTCTCTTATAGATTTTGAATTTACTCCACAAGCAATGTCAATCGGTGATGCATCACATACGCAACATTCTCTTCCCTAGTTGACATTAAGAATGAAACATTTCTTGTGAAAGGGGATGCTATGACCAGTTTACATTGCTTGTAGCCTGTTTTAGACAATGTTAGCATTGCTTGTAGAATGAGTTTTGGTTTAAATGGTTTGATCTGGAATTTCATGTTAACTGGTGATGTATTGCTTGTTGTCTAGGTTGACACTACTTGTAGTCCATGTTAACATTGCTGGTAGAGTGCATACGATATCTCTTTTGATATAGCCTCCATGAATTCACTATCCATGAAATTATAGATCAAACCATTTGAACATTGCTTGTGGAATGAATTTCGTTTTAGATGGTTCTATTTGGAACTTCATGTTAACTGGTGATTCATTGCTTGTTGTCCATATTAACATGGCTTGTAGTCCATGTCAACATTCCTCGTAGAGTGCATATGAGAAATAATTTGTTAGAGCCTCCATAAATTCATCATCCATGAAGTTCCAGATCAAACCATTTGAACCAAAATTCATGGAGGCTCTAACAAAAATTTTCTCACATGCAAATGGTAGTGCAAAAAAACATTTTCCTCGCTGAATTTTGTTCAGTTTTGCTTCCATATTGTTTAGCATACATCACGTGGCATGGATCTGGCATGCATGTGCATGTTGTGGTGGATTGTTGAAGGAGTATTGAAAAGAGGTCATCGTGTGTACAAACATAGATTTTTTGGTTTCTGTGGTATATTTGACTTTGGTGAAATAATACAGTGATGTTTTGCATGTTTTGGTGCTTGGTTGTATGCTTGAAGGCATTGTGCACCACCAACGATAGTCCTCAATGTATTGTACGTATTTTTATTTGGTTCTTCCACCTCTCTACACCAAATTAAAAATACTCAGATGTTATAATATTGGTATGATTGTGTAATTAAACTAGTAAAACATCCACAGATCTTAATGCAAAAGTACCAGCTAAGGAATCTTTCCCTGATTTATGGAGCATAATCTACATGAACACATGTCATTTTTACTCCTAACCAAAAGGAAGCTTGGATTTGGAAAGCTACCAAAGATTTTTCATCGGTATCACAACCTGATTGGATTCATAACCATGGTCGGGGAATTTTGATGAATCCATCCAAGCATGGAATGAAACAAGACTTGTAAGAGTGAATATGATGATGCATAATCGACAACTTTGAGCTCGACTGACGATTCAAGGTGTGTTGCATGAGACGGATTAGAGCAACACATTGAATGAGAAATCATCACAAACAAGCTAAAGGAATTCCTAATCCCAAGGAAATACATTCAATGCCATCAAGAAAATTGTAAAACTCTATTGAAAGAATTGGAAATCTATTTAAAATCCTAGCTTTTGGCCAATGTTGGTTTAGAGTAGAATACGCTCATCACTAAGATTGAGTTCCCTCACACTCTTCTCAAGGCTTTTGGTACACTGGTTGAAATGTAGTTCTTGCATTTTTTGCATCCATTAAGAGCCTCAGACTTCTAATTTTCCTCGTTTGTGAAGTTGTATGTTTCTGTTCTATAGTTTTGCTGCTTTCTCCCGAGGCATGTTGAGAGGTGCAAGCCTGGATATCAAAATAAACAAGGCACACTTGCCAAAAACAATGAAATACATCAACATCCCCTTCTCTTGGATATCATGACGGTTCTTAACTCCTCCCGACGAACCGACAATGCGTCCGCCAACACGTTGGATACCTACTGCAAAATGTTTCTCCAATTGGAGGGATAACCTTTTGCTTCACCCATGTACAAAATCATTGCACAACTCTACAACACATCTCTATCAGTTGAAACAATGACAATTGTGGTCATGGGTGAACATGTTTAGCAAAAGAAGCTCTAACGAGCAAAGACCTAGATGACCTACACAAAACATAGTGTAATTCACAAAATCCTTAAGAAAAAAAAAAACAATAGTAGGAATGGAAATCCTTGTGATCAATGGTGTCGCACCAATGACCCCACCAACCATTCAAGTGGTGTATTTAACGGTCTTGGTGAACCCTTCATTGCTGCCACTGCCCGCAAGACCAACATGTGGAGGCACACCCAAAGGTTGAGGTCAATGGGATTGGATCAACACCCGTTAAAGAATCAATGGCCATCTATCTCAACAGATTAATCTGGAGATGTGACAACATCATGTGTTAACAGACACAGAATTAATGCTTGTTAATAGAAACAATCATTTATCCAAGGAACCTAATTTTTTTAGCCCTTCCTAAATCGTTTGACTTTGCCGACTCAAAAGATGGGCCCTTCCTACATCGTTTTACTTTACCAACTTAAACACCGATAACTTGCATGTGGCTAGCAGGTTTTCATGTGCACTTCACCACGGCTTAGGCCAAACCCAACGCAAAAAACACTGGCCTCACAACCTCTCTCCTGAGGAACATGACTCTCAGTTGGTCTACCAAAGTAGACATCCAACAAAAACAAGAGACCGGTTGAGGTAAGGTAAACCTCTCACGACGACAAAATCACATCACCAACAACGTGCATATTGCATCTCAAGCGAGTCAACCCGACGTGGAATGTTTTTCTCAATGCACAAAGTCAAATGATTTGTCCTTGTTTAAAAGAAATGAATGACAAATCAGAAGTGTGCAACTCACCACTCTGATGTTGTGTACCATATGTGCACACTACACAAGATCATCACTAGGAACTGTATTTCCATAGATGGACTTTATTTCTCCTATGATGGTGGAGCGTACGGACCAATTTTGTGGTTAAAAACGATCGTTGTTTAGTTATTGGGTATTTGGGTACTTGAGGCTCACCTTTCGAGGAGCCACAGCCCGGAAGATGAACATGGGCTATGGTCTAGTTCAACTCTAGCCCAAAAAACAATCCTTGGCCGGATTTTAGGCGAAAGGAGTGCCGTGGTTGAAAATCCACCGCGTCACTCCTCCCCCACTCCTAGAACGCCGCCAGGGTCCTGTTTCCTGCGTGGCAATGTCACGTGGAACGAGTCGGATTAGGCTGCATATTTATAAAAAATCCCCATGACGACTACATCCGTTTGTGGCACGGTTCTTCTCAGCCGAAATGGTTGAGGCGATCATTCACCCACTTTCCTTCGACAACTGTTTTGATGGCCTACGTTTTGGTTCTGCACTTAGTTGCAAACCACACCACGTCATTTACATTGGCATCAGAGCTAGCTTTTTTCATCATACCTTTTGCTCTCCACTGGATTTGCACGACAAAGCTTTTTGTTGTGATCAAGGCTTTTAAGAGAGAGGAAATGACACTTTGTGTGGATCACCACTTAACCAATGAGCCAATAGCTTGGTCCCACGAGCTGCAAGCTCCACCTGAGGAGCCAAGAGCTCTCTTACCAAAAAACTAGTTTGAAGCGATGGGCCGAGTGAGCCCGGATTCTTGTCGAACACCGCACGGGTCCAACCAAGACGAAAGCTCAGTCAAAGAGCCAATTTCTTGGTCCTTAAAGCTGATGGCTCAACTCAAGAAGCCCAGAGTGATGGTGGGGGAAATCCCCCGCCTATGAAGGCCACACGCGAAAGGGGTGAAGGGCCTACTGCCCAAAGAGGAGGGAGCATAACCCCCATCATTCCTCTAAGAAAGGGGCCCACAGCCTTTAAAGAAGAGGGACTGATCGTACTTCCCCTTCTCTAACTTGTGGAGGCAGGCCGACAGCCTTAGAGGAGAGAGAGCGGAGTTACCTCCTCATATCTCATGGAGGGAGTAGACGGTCCCAAGAGGGAGGGAGGATGTTCAACCCCCTCTCTCCATTGCTAATGGGACCGACAGCTCCATCAAAAGAGGGAGGGGAATTATTCCCCCTCTCTCTTGTACGAGTGAGGCCAACAAACCTACAGGAGAGGGATGTGTGTTACCCCCCTCTCCCCCTCGAGGAGGGGCTTGATAGTCCCGGAAGAGAGGGAGCAACGTTCGCTCCTTCTCTCTCCCTTGCTGAGCAGGCCAACAGCCCCATCTAATGAGGGAGGGGCGTTATCCCCCCAATTATCCCTTGCAAAGGGGTGGACAGCCTCAGAGGAGAGGGAGGGGCCTTCGTCTCTCCTCCCTCCCTGAATAAAGGGGGCGATAACCCCAGAGGAGAGAGAGGGGTCGCCCCCCTCCCCCTATTCCCCTTGCTGTCGTCGGCTCCAAAGGAAGAGGAGGGAGGGACGTTCTCCTCCCTTGCTCTTGGGGCCAAGTATCCCAAAGGAAGAGGAGGTAAAGGGTGTTTCCCTCCTCCTTTCTCCGATGTTGGAGGGAGGATTGAAGACCTGAGAAGAGGGGTGTTTCTCCCTCCTCTCCCATCCCAAAGGGTGTCAAAGACGTGGGAGGAAGCTTCCTCCATCCACGTCAATCGGAAGACATGACCCCTCCAGATGTGATGAAAGTGAAAAGAACACTATTTAACACACGTAGATGTGCGCAAGTGGCACGGCCAGAAACTGAGACTCAAATTCATCCATGAGGTCATGTTTCAAGTTTATTTTCGTTCCTAGGCCTGATGGCTGGCCGACGGAATTGAAGATATCATCTCCGATTGAACCCGGTTCTGACTGTCGTATAATGCGACATGGAGCTTAGTCTATGCTCTCAAATTGGAAAGTGATGGATCTGGAGGAGAGAGGGAGCCTTGGAGTAGCGAGCATGTGGGACTTAAAGGGCATCAGGTGTGGTGAAGAATGATTGTTGAATCACTCAAAATGATGGAGTACATATTGAGCTAGAGCTTGGGCAAGTCATCCCTCTCACAAGCCACACCACTCAGCCATGGAGGCAAAGGGTCACACACCAGAGTCCACAATCTCACACAAGAGAGGAAATCAGCCTAGCAACGAGGCTGACCAGTCACACACATCCTAGAGAGCTAGAGAATGCTCTCATGGCTCACTCCTAGTGGTCATACAACCCACAATCCCATGGAGAATCGCCATGTGTCCATGGCTAGCACACAAAGATCTCACCTCTCCTAAAATGTAAGGAGAGGTACTTTTATCCTAGTCAGCACACTCTGACATGGCAATCCTAAGACCAAGGACCTTTTTTGATATTTCTTCCATCAGGTCTTGACCTTGGACCTCTTGCCTTTTTCTTTTCTCAGGCTAAGGCATGGAGCCGTCACCCATGGTCACCCAGACATCGACGGTCCATGACACAGGAAACTTAAAAAATTGATATCTCCCAATCCGACCATTCGATCCGCCTGAAACTTGGACCGTGAACAAATTGCCATGAAACACTGAAGCCAAAACCGCTTCCTTGGCTCCACAACTAAGAGAGACGCACTCAGCTTCCGTGCTTGAGGTGGTCATGACCGTCTGCCGCTTACTCCACCAGTTGATGGCCCTGCCGTTCATGGGGCACAAATGTCCAGATTTTGACTTGCGATCCCCAGGGTTTGAATCCCAACCTGCGTCTGTGTAGCCGATGATGTTGTTTTTGTTGCCGTTATAGGTGATGTCGATGTTGATGGTTCCGGCAAGGTAGCGGAAGATTCACTTCACTGCCTTCTGGTGCTCAGGTCCGGGATTAGCCATGTGTTGGCTCGTAGTGCTCACAGCCTGTGCGAGGTCCGGCCTGGTTGCCACTATCAGGTACATGAGAATGCCGACAACACTCTGGTTTCTCTGTCGCTCAGCTGCATCTGCTTCTCGACTGAAGCTCACAAGATACTACCGCGTCTCCAACGGCGTGCCGATGGGTTTGGCCTCTGCCATGCCGAACCGTTGCAAGATGTCCTTGATGTAGCGACTTTGCTGCAGAAAGAGAGAGAGCGTGATTTGCGGTCACGCGTGATCTGGATGTCGAGGAATTATGATGCCTCCCCGAGATCAGACATCTGGAAGTGCTCCTTCATGGCCTCCTTGAACTCCTACAATGCAGACATGCTGTTGGAAAGGAGGAGCATGTCATCCACATAGACAATGATCATGAGGATCACATGCCGATGCTGCCAGCAATAGACACTATAGTCATACTCGCTGCGCTCGAATCCCATGCATTGCAGTGCCGCATCCAACTTCTGGTTCCAAGCACGCGATGCTTGCTTGAGGCCATACAGCGAATTCTGTAACTTGCAAACCAGGTGCTCCTCGCCATCCATGACAAACCCCTCTGGCTGCTCCATGTACATCTCCTCTTCCAGGTCACCATTCAAGAATACCGTCTTCACATCCATGTGGTGAACCTCAAAGTGCTCAGTTGCAGCATATGAGAGGAGCATGCGCACAGAGGCCAGCTTTGCCACAGGGGCAAAGGTTTCTGTGTAGTGAATGCCCTTCTGCTACGAGTAGCCCTTGGCGACCAGCCTCGCCGTGTACTTTTCTAGGTTGCCATTTGCTCCCCGCTTCTTCTTGAACACCCACTTGCACTTGATCACTTTGCGTACAGGTGGACACTCAGTCAGCTCCCACGTGTCGTTGTCGAGTTGCGACTGTATCTCCTACTACACAGCTTGCGCCCAATCTGTTGCATCTGGTGCAGCCATGGCCTCCTTGTATGATGTTGGCTCATCTGAATTTGTTACAACTATGACATTCATTTGTTCTGGTTTCTGTAGCATCCAGAAATGTCCGCGCTCACCAGGCTTGTAGCGCATCCTGAGAGGGTACCTGCGAGCAAGTGCTAGAGCGTTAACGGGCGGCTGGCGTGGTGCTGCTGGCACAACTGCTGCTGGTGGTGGTGTTGCATCTCCTTCCTCTACTTCTGCCGATGAGGCTGATGTATCTGCTGCATCAGACATGGGAGAGTAGAGTGGTTCTCCTACTATCATAGTAGAGGAAGGGTCAGGAGAGACGGCGTCAGAGAGAGTGTCTCCTCCCACTGCTTTGTCAGCTCCTAGTTCTGGTGCCTCTTCGCAGATAATGTTGGTGCCGATGACGTTGCTTTCGTTGAAAAAGACATCCCTGGAGATGATGACGCGGCCTGTATCCCTCTCATAGTGGCGATAGGCCTTACTTGCCACATCATAGCCAATCATCAGCATCTGCACGCTCTTTGCGTCCCACTTTTCGCTTCTCCTTCGGCACGTGCATGTGTGCCAAGCTGCCAAATGCGTGAAGATGACCCATGCTCGGCTTCTTGCCAAACCACGCCTCGTACGGCGTCATCTGCTCCAATGCCTTAGTTGGACTGCAGTTCTTGATGTAGACGGTAGTGCTCATGGCTTTGGCCAAGAAGTCGTAGGTCAACCGCGCTGTGTGCAACATGGAGCGCGCCAACTCAACGATGGTGCGGTTGGCGTATTTTGCTACACCGTTTTGTTGTTGTGAGTATGGCGCAGTACGCTCTGCCTTGATGCCAGCTGTTGCGAGGTAGTCCTTGAAGTCCTTGCTCAGGTATTCTGCACCACGATTTCTACACAACGCCTTGATCTTCTTACCAGTATGGTTCTCCACCATTGCCTTGAACTCCTTGAACCTGTCAAAGCACTTGTCCTTGGAAGCAAGGAAGTACACAGTAGTGTAACGGCTGAAATCATCAATAAACATTAGGAAGTACCTAGAGCCTCCAAAGCTTTGGGTCTGCATCGGGCCACACAAGTCCGTTTAGACCAGCTCCAGCACCTCCTTCACACGCTCCCTTACTCCAGAGAACGCCTCACGATACTGCTTCCCCTCCAAATAGCCGATGCACGACTGCTACTCAAAGTTGGAGATGGTGGACAACTCACGCACCATCTACTTTGTTTGAAGCTACTGCAAAGCACGCATGTCGATGTGGCCAGAGTGCGCATGCAAGATTTTGCCATATGTCGCATGCACTACTGTTGTAAGACTCTACTCATGCGGGATCTTGGTTGCCTTCAACAGGCGGTACATGTCACCTTCCTTCACCGACCTCGCCAGCTCCTCTCCTGTTTCCTTGTCGAGGATGTAGCCATAATCGTCGTCAAAGACAACTCGCAATCCTGTGTTGGTGACTGAGGACACTGAGAGGAGGTTGAATGCAACATCAGGTACATACAGCATGCCATGGAACACTTCCACTTCAATGCCGCGCAGGGTCTCCAACCACATCTCCACAATCCTAATCCCCTCAACATACACCACCCGCTCATCACCCAGAGCAATCGGTCGGGGGGGAATATAGAGTAGCTACATAAACTACTCCTTGTGGTGCGTCAGGCTCTTGGTACACCCTGAGTCCTTGTACCATGCGAGATCCACCTTCTCCACCTAGGAGATATCAGACTTTGCCATGAAGAGGCGGTCGCGCACCTCCTTTGCCACGTTCATGTTGCCAAAGTGGCGTACTCCAACCTGGCTCTGCTGCTGCTGTTGTTGCTCCTGTTGACGTTGCTGTGACTGTTGCTGCTGCTGCTATAGAGACAATTGCTTTTGTTGCTACTACTGCTCCTTCTGGTCCCTCTTAAGCTTGAAACACTCCTTTTTGCAGTGTCCCTCCTTCTGGCAGTAGTGGCATTTGCCTTTCTTCTTACCTCTCTGCTGTCCAGACTGGTGATGCTGCTGTTGGTTGCACGAGCTCGTGGCCACAAAAGTTGCTTCACTATTGCCACCACCATTGCGCTTTGCTACATTGCGACACAATTCCACCTGCACCAGGTGTGTAGAAATGAAGTCGAGGTCGAGAGTTGGCTGGCACTCCAGCGTTTCTTGCACCGTGTCGTAGCTGGTTGGCAGTCCCCTCAGCAAGCGGAGGATGAAGCGCGTCTCTTCCACAGTGTTGTCGGCGCCTCTCAGCTGCCTCGCCAACTCCTTTGCCCTATCCAAGTACGCCTTCATCTCTTCACCACCCTGCATTTTCAGCGCCATCATCTTCTCCACCAAAATCATGAGGAATTCAGAATCCTTGCTCTCATATTTCTTCCACAACGTCTCCCATCCCTCCTTTGCAGTAGCCTTGTCACTCACGTACCGAAGATGTGGGTTGGAGATGGTGTTCACAAGCAACCTATACGCCTGCCTGTCCTTCCTCTTCCACTCCTCATTCGCCACTGGTGTAGCTGCAGATGAACTTGCACCAGCTGCACCCTTTTGCGATGTCACCCCCGCCACCACCTGTGCTGCGGTGATGCCCATTGCTTGCGGATCTGGAGCTGACTCGTCGCTGCTCACCACCTCCCACAAGCCCCTCTCCTCCAAAAGGAGGCGGGTACGGATCTTCCAAAACGTGAAGTTGGCACGTCCCACCAGCCTCTCCAAAGGCTGGGCTGCTGTCACAATGGGTGCTGCTACCATTTTGAGCCTTGGTGATGCTCAACGCTGCCCTTGGGTGGCAGCGCTATCCCTGCTTCTGTTGCTGCTTCTGCCATAAACCGTTCTGACGCAAAATGGAATGTAGATGCTAGCAGACTGGGAATTCGGAAAATCCAAGCCCACCACTGGAAAATTCAGTTAAAAACCTTTCAGTTGGACCCATAAAACAGGGTCATCAATAGGGGGTTTTGGAAGATGTGCCCTCTTCAAAACAATGTATGCTTCTACTCCTACTCGAACTCTGATCAGCCAGCTTGTAAACGACGTTTCTCCTAAACGAATCAATGGAATGCAAATAATTTTACACAAATGCAAATCTTAGGAAAAATAATACAACTATCATGTGTCACGTTCTAAATTTGACAAAGAAACGAGAGAGTTATGGTCATTACATGGCGACAGTCTTACTCATAGAGAAGAGTGTAGCCCTGACCGACCTCATTTTGAGCATAACTCTCAATCTAACTGTTGGATCTTCGTGATCTTGGGCTTGTTGGAAAGCTTGTCTCAAACAATTGAAGAACCAGTGGTGGATTGTCAAATTTGGTCAAGGTTTTATCCTGATCCATCACTCTCAAAGTGACGTCCTGTGCTGGTTGTAAATGGCAGAACTTGGCTCTGATACCAAATGTTGGATCTGGAGGAGAGAGGGAGCCATGGAGCAGTGAGCATGTGGGACTGAAAGGGCATGCGGTATGCTGAAGAATAGTTGTTGAATCACTCAAAATGACGGAGTGCATATAGAGCTAGAGCTTGGGCAAGTCAGCCCTCTCACACGCCACACCACTTAGCCATGGAGGCTAAGGCTCACACACTAGAGTCCACAATCTCAAACAAGAGAGGAAATCAGCCTAGTAATCAGGCCGACCAGTCACACACAACCTAGAGAGTTTGAGGATGCTCTCATGGCTCACTCCTAGTGATCACATAACCCACAATCCCATGGAGAATCGCCATGTGTCCATGGCTAGCACACAAGGATCTCACCTCTCCTAAAAAGTAAGGAGAGGTACTTTAAACTTAGAGAGCACACCCTGACAAGGCAATCCTAAGACCAAGGACCTTTTTGGATATTTATTCCATCAGCTCTTGACCCTAGACCTCTTGCCTTTTTATTTTCTCAGGCTAAGGCATGGAGCCGTCACCCATGGTCACCCAGACATCAGCGGTCCATGACCCAGAAAACTTAAAAAACTTGATTTCTCCCAATCCGACCATTCGATCTGCCTGAAACTTGGACCATGAACAAATTGCCACCTACTCTTTGTGGTGGTCAATTCGGACTGACAATTGGATCAAGCATCTGATAGTTTCCTGGAACTTGCTCCTGTGGACCTGAAACTGAACCAGATGGCCCTATGTCCAACAGAAAGCTCTTTATCATCTTTGTGAAATTGTTTCCTCTTCAAGGGAAAGGGGAAGAAAGATGGTTTTCTTGAAAGACCACTAGGTAAATATTGGAATATTCCAAGTATCGTACAAAAGAAAAATGGCACTTGACGTGCCAAACTATGCTCATCAGTTTTTCATAAATCTTCAATTTGAGGAGGTCTATGTGACAGTTTTAAAAGACTGTTTGAAATGGTGATAGCTTCTGTGGTCAAATCCGAGTGGTGGTCATGTTGACCATGGATTTTGACTCGAAAGTCTAAAAGCTTTGGTCGAGCTCGTATGAAGATCATGAGTCCTCCTTTTCTTTTTATTCTCCATCCGAAACTACAAAAATGAGGAGAACCAACAGTTTCCTGTTTCCTGAACATAATTCAGTTTGAAACGCTTCAATGAAAGAATCTTAGCAACGGCAGTGCCTATTTACCCTCAAATTTTTGTGGTAGTTTGTGGGAAAACCCCAGAATGGGTGACCACTGAAAAACCACGACATGGCTCAATGAAGGTTATGCACGCGCAAATTAGTTTAGTTTGCACAAGACAACAACAGTGTGCACTAGGTTGTAAAACCACAATGATGACATTCATCGAGACAAATTCTTGATGAATACCAGTAAATTCACCGCACATGGTACAACCACTCAACGCCTTATGTAATTACTGCAACAATGGAAATTGTGCATACTACACAAAACGAGTGTTCATTGGAAGCTTCTAGGGGCGTCGGTCATGTCATTGACATAAGTGTCGATTGCTCTACTGGGAAAAACACATGTGCTGGTTGCAGAATTTTTGTCGGTGTCAAACACACCATTGAAAAATGCCCATTTCACGTTAGTCACAGATGCTGAAGGTATTTGTGATGCTAGTGTCGAATGCACTGCTCATGGTCTACATAGACATGAACAAGGAGAATGTTGATTGCGGATCCACGTGGATGTCCATGGCACCAAGGATGCTGGTTACGTTGTTTATGCTTGAATTTTGAAAAAACAAGAAGATAAGTGTCGATCACACTGAACACACATGTGATGGTGGAAATCGTTGGAAGAGGGTCGATCACACAAAATTGACTAGTGTCGGTTGCACTTGGAACACGACCAACATGGAAAATGCAATCGTACCATTCATGCGATTGCTGAACGCACACTTACCATGAGTGTTTAATGCATGACTGACAAGTCGGTTAAAACATTGACACAAAAGACAGATGCACCATTGTCATAAACATTAATTGCATGATTTTCAAATAGCATGGGTTGCACTTTTGTCATGGGTACCGAATACACCACTAATGTGATTGCCAAATGCACTAATGGCCATGAATTTTGGTTGGACTAGCCATGGTAGTATCAATGGTATAACACATGTTATAAGATGTCAATTGTATCAATAACATTGATGCCGATCGCACCCCGTTGCATTGGCTTGCAAGAACAAGCCTACTCGTTACCTAGTCATGCTAGCTTCGGGTAGACCACAAAATAAAAGCATATGGTCTATGTGCTGAGATGTTCTATGGACAAGTGTGTCGCGCGCATTACTCAAAGTGCCAAAAACACAAAACACAAATGGTCGTCATATGACAACCATTTTCTCACAATTCCAAAAGAAGAATGAGAAAATGTTTGAAGGATGAATCACACGTGTGATGAGGACGAGTTCCTCAACGTTGGACCATGCCAAAGGTGGATGAACTCCTCCATGCCCATAGATGGGACATGCTATAAGAGCCCAGCTCGTTGAGCGCCAGATCCAAGACATGCACAACTTGCGTGATGACGAGAGGTCAACTTACACGACCAAGTGCCAAAGGTAACCCTCTTCTGAATGGATCAAGGCATGTGATCCAGACCATTGTACTTTAGCCGTGTAAAATTGGGTATACGACATGCATGGAAATAATTACGGCATGCACAAGTACCTTATCCACTAATGACTGGTGTGTTTATCATGACATCAAGTTATGGATAAGTTGGATGGAAACTTTATCACAACGGTTTTGTGACATTTGATTGAGCTGACAATATCAGGTGATGTCTTGGAAGAAAACAACGTGACACCATTTCACCAAACAAGTGGCTTGGTGTGCGCATGACGTGCTTTACAACAATCGCATGTCCCATTACGCTAAAACGTTCAATGGCAGATGTGATCCTTTGATGAATAATCCCTGTCGTGATTATGTCACTGAATGTTGAACAGACCTGGTGTATTAGCACGCCGATGTTCATCTTGGAGAACACACATCATGCTACAAGTACACAGTGTGTACTAGATGCATCAATACCTTTAAGAGGTTATGTGCATCATTATTCATGGCCGATGCAAACTTGACCCTTCATAAAAAATGTGAAAGATAATACCTTAAATAAACCCTTAGTGGTGAAACCATTGACACTCTTTCACTCGGTGAGTGATGGATACAAGTTTTCATATCCCACTGGTACCAACAATTAAAAGGGACATGAATGTGCTGACAACCCTCTTAAAAAGACAACAATAAGTATCAGCGGAGATTGTTTGAGAAACTTCTCAAAGTTGATGAAATCATGACATAGTACAATAGTTGTGTATGTTCAATTCTTCAAACATCATGCGGATGGGTTCCAATAATGCCAAATATATGGTGCAACACCGACTATGCAAAATCAATGTACAAAATAAAGCCAACATCCAAATTGTTGGAACAAAACAAATCTCCGAGCAAGATTAAAGGGACTACGGTATAGTCGATCCACGCTTTGATGACCCGGAAGGTCATAGTAAAGTGACTGAACTCCCTTGCTTATGAGGATGGTTCGATTGAATTTCATTGTCGAATGCAAGTACAATATGTTTTTAGATGTTGATGTAATGGTATCCACAATGGTGGTTGTTTGTCGGATGTCTACCATTGGGATGATACCCTCTACAAGTACCTCGGATGAGGCATATGAAAAATGCCATGTTGAGTGGAAATACGAAATGTATACTATAGAAGACATAGACGGCAACACCGATTAATACAACTTAGCAAGCATAACCCATTGATGGAATGGCTGGACGCGATTACATAAACAAGAAACAATTTGGAACTGGTCATTCCAGGATCACCAGACGCGATTTGGGAGTGTCCGATCACAATCACATGGTATTCTTTCAACTTTTATCGTAAGGATTATGATCACAATACACCCATTTGGTGAATACCATACGATGAACACTATACTTGTTGATACAATCCACGGTCGTTGAGATCGGTTATCTCAGCTAACCTACGGTACCCATTTCAGAAGGGAATAAGGGGATGGTGGTTGAAACCAATATCATCTAGCATTGTCATGTCCAATGAAGGACATTGGCAAAACAATTGCATACTAGACAACCAGTGGTCACCTCTAAATGTGAGTGCAAACTTTGAATGGTAAAAGAGATGTGCTCAACAACCATGTCTTAGGACCTTGGTGCCTTCCAACCCTATGGTAAGACTAGCATGCAAGTTGCATGGGCTTGGTGGGGCTTGGTTGATTTCAACCAACCAATCCACGAGTGTTGAAGGAGGTCTAGAAGACATACGCGTAGTCATGAACACATGGTTGCAAACCAAGAGGATTGATGGCCGGATCTTAGATTGCACATATTGACAATGTTGTGAGGAGGTACCACCTCGGCAACAACCCCTTTGAATATATCATGTCCGATCTACATCAAAAGTGTTGTGTGGACCTAGACAGTTTCTACGGGGATGGTGAGTCCATTGGTCACACGGTTGCTCCTTGAAAAGGGGGAGGGGGCATAACCACAACAACTTACTGAATACATACCATAAAGAATATGGAAAGATTCATTATGTGTATCATTTTGTGAAGTGGCAAGACATTGTTAACAATGTACTTCCCTACAGGCATTGACTATGCCACTCATACACACGTGTGATGAGCCTTCGGTGGAGGCTTTCCAACACTTTTGAAGAACGAACAAGGATTGTACGTGTCTCATCTTGATAAGAGCCAAGGGATCATACGATCAACAGTCGATGTTGTATGCAAATGACCATAATCACAAAAACCACAAATGCGTGATTAATTGTTCATGAACGTGATTCAACCGTGGTGTGGATGACAAGAATTCACACATGCGATCTTTTTTGCGCTCTTTGTTGCATGGTTTGCAACATGAAGTATGCGATGATAAAACCTTCATGAGCAGAGATGCTCCGGGGCGGTTTGAAGAAAATCGGGAGAAACATAACGTATGGGCTGTTTTTACAGCTGAAAATGGTCATGAAATAGTTATCGGGTACTTTGGGTACTCGAGGCTCACATTTTGAGGAGCCCAGGCATGGAGAATAAATATGGGCTAGAGTCTAGTTCGACTCTAGGCTGGAAAAAATCCATTGGCCGGATTTGAGGTGACAGGAGTGTCGCGATGGAAAATCCATCGCGTCATTTCTCCCGCGCTTGTAGACTGTTGCTGGAGTCCTGTTTCTAGCATGACAATACCACGTGGAACGAGTAGGATTAGGATGCATGTTCATAAGAATGCTCTATGACGACTACCTCCATTTATGGCACAGTTCATATCGGTCAAATGGTTGAGGTGACCATTCACCCACTCTCTGTAGCGTGGCAAGTGCCACACCGACCAGTTGAAGGAGCCACGTGGCTCGAGCGGAGTCACCTGTGACTGTGGACGCTGAGATAGGATGGCTTGAGGGTCGGAGACCCTCAAGCACCGAGGTTTTGGCCTAGTCGGCCAAGGATTCCGTCCAATCCGTTACATTGGTATCAGAGCTTCAGGGCTTGGATCACACGTCGGGATTACCTGAGATGCCGAGACGGCTCTCACTCCTAGTGGGGGGGAGTGTGACGTGGCAAGTGCCATGCCAACCGGTCAAAGGAGCCACGTGGCTTGAGCGGGGTCACCTGGGATTGTGGACGGTGAGACGGGATGGCTTGAGGGTTGGAGACCCTCAAGCACCGCGGTTTGGGCCAAGGATTCCGTCCAATCCGTTACACTCTCCTTTGACAACTATTTTGAGGGTCTGCATTTTGGTTCTACACTTAGTCGCAAAATGGACCACGCCCGTTACGAGGGCCTAAATGGGCTCATATGGAATGCATTTCACAGTCGTAAAATTGAGTACGATTGAAAAGGATGAAGAGTTCTGAATAGAATGCCAACAACACAGTGTGGATATAAAAAATCAAGGTTTGGTGATATAAAGAATCAAAATCCATACTGTAGCGACAAGAATCCCCCACCGTCAGATACCTTCGAAGTTTACACCGTCCACTAGAGACATCGGTTTGTTAGGTGGATTTGCAAAAGACCAAGCCACATTTCAATTGATTGTTTCATCTGGCCCCAACACCATAAAAAGGGAGGGAAGAGGCAAGAGGACAACTTGGAAGAGTCGAGAGACGGTTGAGGAAATGTCTTAAAATGGAAACTCTTGTTACTTTGAAAGAATGTACACCAAATGATTGCTCATTTGAACAGCTCCTGGCTTTGGACGTGAGGGTTCCTAATCGCTAAGCTTGAGAAGGGGAAGATCAGGTGGTGATATGGTTAAGGATGTAACCGCGGATAAACTGCAATCAATAACACTGCCAGCATTGCTTGGATGTGGATATTCCTATTGCTTTATGGTAATGATATTATTCAGAGGCTAGGCTTGAAGGCTTAACCAGTAATGTTTCAAGTATGGTATGAAGGTTGTCAAAGGAAGACGCAAAAATCCATTGAATTCTTAGACCCTTCACACTTCACACTAAAAACGTAGGGCATGTAACATCAATTAGAATATGCATGATGAGCATCTACAAACTTATCACTTGGTAACATTTTCTCCCCAAAAAAAACAGTTGGTTGACAGATTGGTAGAGTAGTCTATGCTGACGTTATTAGCGCACCACAACATGTTCAATTGGTTGAACCACCGCCTCCACAATAACAGCCATGAAAAGCTGGCAAACAAGCATCCGAATGAAAACAAGGTGACAAAATTATAATAGTCCAATTGCCACAGACATGAGAGAAGCTGGTGTCTATGCATTTGGCCAAGTGACGCTTGTAACGTGGAGTGAACACATGGTTTGTCCACGTGGATTTATGCTACCATGCAGCTTGGTAGCACCTGACACCCCGGCTTAAACAACATCATTTACGTCATTCATGCTTCCGGTTGTGACCAAACTCTTTCGGCCAAATGCTACTACGGTGGAACTGTTGCTTCCGTTGCACCCTGCACAAGTCGAGAAAACTTCCATGTGACTTCAACACCAAATGTAAACAGAAGGCGACCTGACATGATAGTCACGCACCGGACCCTTCGGATAAACCTCCCTCACCGGACCCTCTGGTGTCTGGGCCAACCCTTGTGATGCTGCACGTTCTCTCTTAGCACTAAGGCCAGTCTAGTGATTGATGTTCCCGTCGTACAACTCTTGCAACAACGTTACCCACCAAGGCATGATCTGGAAGATTTGAAAGATGAAGGGACGTGTGCAAGGCAACTACTGGAGAGTTATCCAATGACAGAATCCTTTGACATGATAAAATGAGTACAAGGAAATGTACAAGCTGCGCCTAGGACAACCGCCAGGCCTACTTATGTACGAGAAGGTCACAGTCATAAGAAACTATCCAATATCCCTCTTGGAATTCGAAGCCACCAAGCGGGGCACGCTGGTGCAATGTGTACTTGGAGCTCACTAAGCTCTTCCCGAGATTTCCTATGCACCAAAGATTGCCTCAAACAGTGGAGAAACGATTGAGTTGTGGTCGTTTCTCTCTTCCAAAACGTGGTTGCCATTGGTTGCACCACTAGCTAGGGACATGGTGGCCCGAAATGCCTTGCCTTGCAAATGCATCTTCACACGCAATCTTGAAGGGCCCATTATTCCCTTTGAACCTTGGCTCGCTTGCTAAGCGTCTCTCAGGGGGGTCTCTGGTCTAAGCGGGAAATAAAGTTGCACGAAATCGTTGGGGTTGAACTAGTGCTCATGGCCTTTCTCTAAATGCGCATTCCCAAGTTTGTCAAACCATAACTTTCTCAACCATGCATTGAATGACCTGGTGAATAGGCCAATTTGCATGGTTTTTTTGTGTGCACAATGCTGTCATGGCCATAAGAAAGGCGTTTGATGACACGAGGGTGATGGAATCCTCATGTGAGGGTGACATTGGCGGTTCTTGTAACAAATTGGTAGCACATTAGTTGTTGGGATGCTCATGGGCTCTAATAGGTCAGCCGAGGACGTCACCGGGTCACGCCACGCTTAGTCCTTCTCCGACACCATGAGCGGTCAGCACGAGCATGGACATGATCCGAGAGGATACATAAGTTGTTGACGAGCGAACACAAACATAGCGAAATCCAACACTACGAACATGACACAATAGCAAAGTGAAACGACGGGTGTACAAATGGACCAAACGAGTCTGCACACGAGTTCTCCGAGTTTGAATTCGAGTGGCTATAAGTGGGATGAAGGACAAACATCACACTACTCTCATGATGCAAACACTGGCACGAAGGATCACAACATATGCAGAGCTTTCCTTCCAAGGAGGCTCAAGTATGTTTTCACTACAGTTACTTAAAACACGGATCATTTGAATAATCACGACTTCAGGTTTGATGTAAGTGATTCACGAGCTCTCTATTGGTGATTTCGACAGGGCTCGAATTCAATGTTTGGTTGACTTCATATTTTCAGCAACCTTCCTGTCCTAAGGGTTTTACCTTACGATCTTCAAGGAAGTGCGGGTTGATGTTTCATGTTTATCTGTAGGTTCAAAACAATCAGCTGCCCATGGTTTCGGTCGATAGATACCCGCTGTCCATGGTCAAAAACGACATGACAGCTGTGCCCATGTTTTTGAATGTTCGTTCGAAAACGGAATTCGACTTCGCTCTCGAGGTCGGCCGTCGCCAACCTCGAGAGCGAAATCGGCGAATTCTGACACTGGCCTCACCGATTTGAGAAGTCACCATCTTGCAAGTTTTGGAGTTCGCAATTGCGAACTCCAAAACTCGCGACAGGGTGCGCCGCACCTCGCAACCCCCCCCCCCCAAATACTTGACAAACCCCCTAGTGACACTGGGGGGGTTGGGTTTTATTCTTTACTTGCCTGGGTATCTGCTGGGCTCCGCGGCAGCAAGGCCCCGGCAAATTCCCTTTCTTCTATCACACGCGCGCCCCATCTCTTAGACCCCCCCAAAAACAGCCAAACCCCTTGATTAAACAGGGGGGTTTGGGTTTTATTTCTCTACTTTCCCGGGCATCTGCCGGGCCCCGCGGTAGCGGGGCCCAGCAGATGCCTAGTGTGCGTCGCATGCTGCAACCCCTCCCAAACCTACGACAAACCCCTTAGTTTGAATGGGGGGTTTGGCAGGGTCATCACGAGTTCGGAGGGAGGTTTCGTCGCGAACCCCCTCCTGCGAGCTCGCGACGACGGGCGAAGTTCGACTTCGCCCTCGAGGTCGAAATCCACGTTGAATATGTTGAATACATGAAACATATTACACCCGTGCCCATTTTCGTTGGAAAAGCGAAAAACATGGGCATCGCTGTCATGTCAGTTTTGACCATGGACATTACGCATGAATCGACCGAAAGGATGGACATGTAGCAACTCCGTCCTTATCTGTATGGATGGAACTCCTCATCCCCTATTGAACATTATGGATGGTCAAACACAACACATAAATGGCTCATATTGATCAGTCCGACCGCGTCCCTGTTTACCAATGAGTGTTTGAATTCCGTGATTTAAAGTTTGATTCATCTAAGAAATTGAGCGAAGTAAGGGCATAAATCTCTGACATAACCGACACTGACATGGATTCCAAAGACATCACCAACAATTTGGTCCAGAAGTAAAAAATAAGCAAATAAAATGCATGGGATGTGTTTTACATAAAGATATGAATTCTAATCCATCGAAGCGCATGAATAATTAGATTTTGTTCAAACGAGGTAGGCATTATGTACGGATAATTAAGGAGTGAGTTTCTGGCAACAAACCTGCCCCTTAAGAAAATAAATTGATGTCCTTGTTCACCCCCACTGACCCCGTGAAAGCCCAACTTTTGTGGTAGGTCACGTGTCCCACATTACGGCCTGTCCCAGCGCGGTTGGTGCGTGATCCTCCACTGGCCGCGTGGCTCCCTCGGATGCTGCAGAATATCTTCCGTCTGGAGATTTCTTGTTCAGGCCGTATTGTTTTCTATCGCAAACTTGTTGCTTCCTGCATCCGTTCGAGCAGGTTTGGCTAACGAAGAGTAGCGGGAGTCTTGGTTTGACCTCTGAGCTCATTTCCATCTTTTGTACCGAGTACTTGTCGTTCGCTTCCGCAGCCCTGGTGCTGCTGAGGGATCTCGGACGCCTTTCAGAGACCCATTCCCCTACCGTCCCTCTGGAAGGTCGGAGGTAGGCGATCGCGAGGATGTTGGCCGTGCGTTCTCCACTAGCGGAAGCGAGCGTCATCTCCCTACCACTCCACAGTTGCCGTCAGCAGTTTCCCTATCCCCTGGAACCCCGTAAGCACTGGATCCAGGTGAAGGGAACATTTTCCCTCGCCCAGCATCTCGCGCCGATGCTCGTCGTCCTCGCTGTGACCCGCTGGGGTTACCAGGGGTTGCGTGGAGTCGAGCAGCGGGAAGTCCAGTTGGTTCGGTCATGTCGGTCAACACTGGTTTGCCTGCTGCGACACCCTGGCCGTAATGGACGCACCACAGCGGAAGTCGGTCTCCGCCTCGTGTCTCGCATGTCTGGTTATCGCGCCCGCCTCCTCCACAGTCGCTCCTTTTTCAGAGGCTGACGGACGTTACAGCTACGTGGTGGTGTTCTCGTTAGCCTATAGCGGCAGCCAACCCTTCCCACCACCAGGTCCGGCGACGTAGAGGGAAGTCGCCACAACTGCTGCTGCGCCGTCACCTTGTGAACTGTTGCCGGCCACCAGGCACAGCAGCATGCGGCCAGAGCTCACTTTCGCCGGCCAACCCCGTTGGAGTGCCGGCGGGCTGCAGCAGTAATCGCCCCGAGGTCCTGCATGGGAAGGTCGGCCACCACGGGAAAAAGCGGCGGTGGGTACTCGGTGGATTCCAACTTGACGCCTACCACCACCGCAGCGGCCCTCCGAGTCCGATCGTGAGTCCGCTCCTTCCGATGTCGCCTTGAATTTCTTCTTCCTACCACTCAGTGTCTTCGCAAAACTGGTTCCTTTGGAGTCCGGACGGAGTGGAATATTCTTTGCAATATTGTCCCGTCTCCATTGTAGTCTAGTCGGTTAGGAGACTCGGCTCTTACCCGAGCGATCCGGATTCAAATTCCGACAACGGAACATTTTTTTCTTTTCAGTCCTTACCCAGTGAGGTTTGGCTCTCCTTCCCCCGCCCTCGTCTTCTATGCGGCCCAAGCTGCCACTTCTCGCATCTCTCCCACACCTCCCCCCCTTCCGCCCACATCGCAAGTCTGGACTCCGTCTTTGCTCAAATGAAGGCGGGCCACCTCCACAGCGACCTCAGGTGGCTCTCTTCTGGGCAGGTTTGAGCGTTGGGATGTACCATGCATTCAAGAATCAGCTCCATAGGACTGAACTTGATGAGTTGGCCTGTCCTGACGCCAGCACACGTCGCCTCCTTGAGGAGGTGACGATGAGCAGCAAGAGCGGGTTCAAATGGGGCATTCAGGAGCAAAAGCAGGAGTGCTGGAGTACCCCTAACCGGCGTGTGTATATTCTGGGGGGGCCGGGTGGTGGAGGGGTTGCGGGGGCGTGAAGGGGGAGGGGGAAGGCAAAAGTGGCTTCATCCAGGCTCGAACTGGAGACCTTCAGTGTGTTAGACTGACGTGATAACCAACTACACCATGAAACCGCATTAGCGAAGGGTGGCCCTTCATTCAGGATGAAAGGTAGGATCTAAGCTGCACCGCGAACGTTTCATTCTCCTATGGCAAAAGGGGTGTTCCGAGAATTGAACTCGGGACCTCTCGCACCCTAAGCGAGAATCATACCACTAGACCAAACACCCACGCCTCGAAGCAGAAGTGATAAAGTTCTATACCTGTCTCCGTGAATAAGGTGGGCGTTGCTTATCCAGCGACCCGCCTGTCTTGTCTTCCGCACTTCGGCAGAACAGATGCATGATCTACCTTTCGTCTGCACCTGCTCTGTTTGTGCCGTTGCTGCTACTGCTTCTTCCTCTTTTGCTGCAACTGTAGCTGCCGATTCTGCTCCTGCTGCCGTGGCTCCTGATTGTTCTGCTGTTGTCGATGTCGTGGGGGCCTACCATTGCGAAGGTGGGATGGGTGACCGCCATCAATCCTGGCAGTGCCAGGACAGCGGAGGAGCGGGCAGATGCCAGGCTGGGCTGGTTGCCTTGTATGGTCTCATCGTGGGAGTAGCTGTGATTGCACACGGTCACAGAGCGCAGAGGCGAGTCGCCTCTGCGCTCACGTGAGTTGTGGCCCGTTTTACTTGTTGTCAAGACGATCTGTATACCAAAGTAAAGGCGACGGCCAGTTGTCCGTGTTGCCAGCTCCAGGTCTTAAATTACAACGAATGTATGGCGTCTACCATGGTTCGCAGCATGACGTCTCTGTATGTGGGCTGAGAAACTTGAAAATTTCCACGTGCTGCACAGCTCGCCGTCGCGACGGGGGAGCGATGAGGGTAGGTTAGAACGTGTCACCCCACGCAAAACCGTTCACACCTCACTCGTGTCTGCTGAACTGGAGTGGAACGTGCGCGTCTATCGTCATCGGTGCGTGCGGTGTTTGAACGTTTTGGCTGGGAGAGATGTGCAAGGAGGACGCTGGAAGAATGTGGGAGGGGTGCAAAAGTGTCGGAACCCGGATTCGAACCGGAGACCTCCAGTGTGTGAGACTGGCGTGATAACCAACTACACCATCCCGACTTGTGTCAAAGGTGTAGAGCAGTTTACTGTTTTCATCAACCGCTTGTGGGTTTCGTGGGTGATCTTCCCCTTGAGTGGGTTTCAAGCAAAACCTGTTTTACAAACTAGGAGTCTGCGCACCAGACTAGTTTGGTATTGATGTATGGAAACATGTTTTAAGTTGAAGTGTGAAGCTACATGATGGTTGATGAGTCACTCTTTTCATGTGGAATGACGAGGGAGGAGAAAAAACTTTGCACACATACCAGTTGATGTTAGAGGAGGAGTTATGGTTTGGCATTCATTAGTTGCACAACTACAGTTTGAGCACGAATTTTGGATACTGAAAACGTAAGGACAAGTAAAAATATCCAAATGCACGAATGCTAAACCTATCTCTCCAACATGTTTGCAACTCTGAGAAGTTTTGTATGATGATCTTGGTATGCGGGGGAAGATGGTGTTCCCAATAAGGCCAGAGGGAGTTGGCATCCCAGCCTAAGATTTTGTGAAGTGGGCATGCAAGTGGTAGGAGGTCTCTGCACAGATGGAAAGAGTGGAAAGGTGTTCTTGCCTGAAAACATTAAACATGTGCTAGAGTGTTGTCTCCATGTGAACACAAAGGACACTCCACAATGGACAAAACTAGCTATTTCATTGATTCAACTGCGAGTTCTATACACATCGTTCACCATGCAAACCACCCGTCTTTCTCAGAATAATTTCTGAAAATCATGCATGCTGGGGACATTCAAAATAAGACAGTCCTAAGAATGTTGGCCACAGCTCATCAACAATGTACACATGTTCGTCGCAGTCCCATCCATGAAATCACATCATAGGAGGAGGTAATGAGAGTAGGTTCACATTCTCAATTCCAAGGCAAGGGACTTGGGCATTTCCTACAGAGTTCCCTCTTAAGGTAGGGCTTCCATGCAGGAAGGAGAAGAAGAATGAAAGCACACTCTGCAACTAGCCAGGCTAGGCAGCATGACAGTCCCGTGGGATGTGTACTGTTAATGCCCGGTACTGACTCTACCTGTACTGGTTGTCATTTGTTTTCGTTTCATCTTGGTTGGTGGTGTGCTTCGAAATTGTGTGGGGATCCCTCTAACGCCTGCGCTGTACAACTGTTTCTGGATGTTACACATGTATGATCCTGGTGGTGAGACACAAGAAACAAACACCCTCTCTGTCCACATTCTGGGGAAAAAGAAAACAGCTCGCCCAGTGCCGGTGAAAGAGAGTTAGTTGGAAGACGCCAATCAAACTGCAAGAGAACATG
>SZWC01002275.1:139921-151955 GCA_023375785.1 Penium margaritaceum
TGCACAAAATAAAGGGAAATAAAAACTCAATCTTGGAGGATCCTTGCAACTTGGAGACGCGGGAAGTGGTTGTTTATGTATGGCCACCAAGATATCACATTTTGCTATTCGATATGTTCGTATTTTCAAAGAGGCATAAATTAAGCGAGCTGTTCATTGATGGAAAGAAAATTTATATCAATAACTTGATGAAGAAGGATAAAATGTTTTTCGTTTAATGATTTACACCATTTTTTATAAAACAATAATTGATATTGCATTATCTAACCTGTCTACAGAATCCAGCTGGGTTTTGTACATCCCACTGAGCAACTATGCACTAGAGGAAGATTGAATTAACAGTTTCATACTAAAAACACTTAAATTCTTCCTGAAAGTTCAATTTATTTTTGCTATTGTGACTAAGAGATGATAATGATCAGGGTAGTTTCCACACAAAGGTTAGATTGTGTTAAAAGCTTCCAGATCGTTCTCTTCTCAGCCGACTTTGGTGCAAGCATTTCTGCTGGTCATAAAACTTGTTTTGTGGACAGCAGTAGTTGCACCTGATATCCTTATGTTTGAGGTTGGGATTGAAATCCAGGCATCCTTTTGCTCATAACTCCTCACTTGTGGTTCACACATAACATAACAAGGCAAGTAGGAAATGTGTCATGGTTGTGACTCCAGCTCTTACATCAAAGTCATCGTCGGAGTTCACGGACTCGGATCTAGAGCTTGCTAGAGGGGTTTTCCCCTTTGAGTCACCCTGGGGACAATCGTCACCAACAACCGATGCAAGAAGACTAGAATGCTTTGAGTCTCCAGAGGCTTGGTTCTGTTTTTACCTCGTCCCCTCATTTTTGGTCCCAAACGAGGAGTTGTTGTCTTGAATTCAATAGTTCAGACAATTTTTCCGGCTTTAAACTCAAAATCTGCACTGAAAAAGCCTCATTTCTTCTTTTGATATATCGGCACAAAGTTATTGTGTGGAGGGCATGTTCGATGATTTGCACCAACATTCATAATTCTCTTATGGACTCTCGCCCTTGCCCTCTCCCCTCATCTGGATCATCGTGTGACGCGAGGAAGGGAGGGTAAGAATGAGGAATCAATGTCACATGCCTTGGCCCTTGAGGCCTCACTGCCTCCTAGCTACCGATTGAGCTAAGAGCTCAATTGGCGGCCAGCAGGTGGCCGGCCAATGGCCGGCTCGTCAAATGACGGGCTGCCAGCCGGCTGCCAGCTTGGTCGGCAAAGAGTTTGCCAGAAAAGAGCTGGCCACCGGCCAGCTCTTGCTATGGCAAGGGTTGGTATTCAACCATCCCTCACTTTTTTGAAGGATGAGGGCCAAACCGACCCTCCAGCTATATTCCTACCCACTGTTTATGAACCGTCCCGGTTCATAACCAACAAGAAGGAGTACCATATGGTGAGTGATCAATGTTGTGAAAGAAATAGAATGATTCCAATCACCAACAAGACATAAAAATGTGCACAAAACTTTGACCTTGGCTGTAACTTGTCAATCAGCAAGGCTAACGGCCTTCCCCATTTAAACTGAAGCATTCACACGACAAGCACGTTGGGCGTTCCTAACCTCTTATGGTATCTGTCGTGAATGCCATTCAACGGGAATGTTGTTCACCATATTTGCATTCAGGTGGTGCCCCCTATAACGTGTCAATCCATGTGACCTACTAGCTAACTGGAATACTCCTTGAATGCTCCAATGGGCAAGCTGGATTGAGGCTCCGATTAGTAATGTGCAGGTCCAGATTCAGTCCAATGAACGAGGTTTTTCCTAACAATCTGCAACCAAAGTTTACACTCACAGTGCTAATGGAAAAGGACCTCGTATTGGCCATCAATAGAAAAGAGTTATCATGGTGAGTGAATAGTTCCGTCCATCATGTATAAAGCCAAGATGCTTAAATGAGAGATGTCTTGCATCTTCGTACTTGACGGACACAAAAATCAATATGCCACAAGCCCGATGCCTACAAGAATGGGAAATGACCCTTTCCTCTTTGGTAGAAGCTTTCATACCCCTGGCAAATTCAACCAATTGTTTTTAGTGCTAAGGAGCACCTCGTCGCCTTTGTCAAACGAGAACACACATCAACATTGTCCAACATATGCTTTTTTCATTGCTGAGCCATTTGAAGGTCATCCTTCCCCTCCTGTAACAAGGAGTCTACATGCTCCACAAAGGAAGTTATCCTTCTGTCCTCCCACTATTCACCAATGAAGAGGGTACCACTGGGTGCCTACCACTGTTCAACACAAACAGTGCAAAATATGTGGACTCATTCACTAAGTTGCTCACATTCAAATTTGCTGGTACATGAAATTCGTTCCAGTCATTCATGGCGAGGTCAATGTACGTGCAAAGATCTGCTCCATAGTGCAATTTATGGGCTTTATTTGTCTTTTAGATTAAGGATGGCATATAATTGACATTTGAGAATCAATACTCAAGTACTCATGCATCGTTTGTAATACTTTATTAGCAATTTTTCTACCTTGATCGAAGGTATTACGAGACAACACCATGGTAGTTCACGATATCCTCAAAGAAAAAACGAGCGGTCTCCTCTGCGTTCACATAAGTGGTCATAGGAATAGAATGCATAATATTTGGTAGAATATTCACAACCACTAGTATCGCATTGTGGCCATGGGTTGTGTCCAGAAGACCGGTAGCAAAGTCCATCCTGACACACTCCCATGGGGTTCCATGGATGTGAAGCTGTTTAAAGAGTCTATCAGGATTTTTATTACTAGCCTTACTCCAAGTACATGGGTCACACGTCATGTAATGCATACAGATATTGGCATTCCATCCTGACCACCAATAGTGGTGTAAGAGTGCATGTCCTGTCTTTCGAGGTCCCACATGACCTGCCACTGGTGGGNGTGCCTATAGCTTCTTGCAACCTAAAAGAATCTATACCTTTTGAAATTTTGAGTCTTGAAATGAAGAATCCACTCAATTTTCCATCCAGATCTTGTTTAAAGAACCGTTCTAGTGGATAATCTCTTGAGGTTGTTGCCACAAAGGTGTGGGGGTGGGGGGGGTTCTGTGTTTGCACTTTAACAGTTATAATAGACATAAAACACCCACGGACCTTGGTGGTTTTCACAGGCTATCATCTTAATGGATGGCTACATTGATGCGTCCTGGCCAATATTCCCTCGTAAACAAGAACCTGCTTAGGTATTCACTACCATGTTACTATCTTCTTGACATGTTTGGTTGCATTTGGAAAAACACCAACGGGTTGTGGTTGGTCATGGCCGTTAATCCCCCCTCATTGCTCTCAAGGTAACAATACCACATCTTGAATGCGTCTACCACAATGAGGAGGTCCTGGTCATAACTCATGTAATATATCTCTGTAGGGATGGGCTTCTAGCTCTCACGCATAATTGGTTGACCATTCTACATCGCACCTTTCATACTTGTGGTGGACCAAAAACAACTCTTTGACGTTGTGGATTGAATTTGGTTGACTACAAGAAAACAGTTATCATAGTAAGTTTGTAATGAGGTGCCCTTCTTTTTCTGGGATACTTGGGGCCTCAACCGAGTTTCAGGGGCATCTGGGCCATTTTTTGCTTTTTGGAAATTTGGCTCGCGGTCGAGCTCGCCTCCGCTCGACCGCGCCTGTGCGGAGCGAGGAGGAGGAGCAATCGAGCGATGCAGCATGGCGTGCTCCACACATCAGGGGCGTGTTTTTCTCCTCATTTCGCAACAACGTTCCAAACACGCCACACAAGGGTGGCTTTCACCCTCTCAGCGAGGAGCGCAACGGCGACGCTACCTGCCCAGGGGCAGTTTTGGTGGACGGCCCCAAAAGCGCACACGGTCAATGGCGGAAGCAGTTTCGTTGACTGCAACCGTGGCACGGTTGCAGTCATCGGTGGCGTGTGCAACAGGGCAACTGCACCCACCGCCGAGAGTCATACAAGACTAACGTGGCGGCTCGGCGAGAGACAAGACTGACCGTCGATCGCAACGATCGACGGCCGGGGACTTCTTGCACAAGGCACTAGGTACAAGTAGAGCACCAAGTTCAGGTGCAAGGAGGGCACCAAGTCCAAGTGCAAGTAGCTAATTGTAGCAAGCTAGGAAAGCAGTAGGCTGAGGCCTGGGCTAGCCGGCCGGATAGTATGAATACCCTGTACTTAGTTCAGTCTAATCAACTTGTGATTTTCCAGTTCTGGCTTCCAGACTTCTCCAAGTCTTTCTTTCCGCTACGACTGTGCTCTCCACACACAAAAGCTTAATCTCCAGAGAGCACACACTCTCACATCTGGTATCAAAGCCAGAGCCACGCATTGGGCAGAAGCGCTACTGGAGCTCTACAAACTCCAAGGAGCGAAGGCACGGACTACGCTGGACAACGTCGAGGCTGATTGAGAGGGAGATTGATGGACCAGACTTTGAAGCCAATGCAGAAACCAACCTCTAGAAAAATTTCTATATTTCCAGAGTGTCCACACGGCCTACCATGCGTGCGTGGGAGATGACGGGTGACTCCCACGCACTTCGAAGACGTCTGATTTTCATCATGGACTGTCGAATATTTGCCGGAATGTTTTTTTATTGCTGCCGAAATGCTGCCAAATTTTTTGAAGAATCTCCTTTTGGGAGATTCTTCGAAAAGCTCTACAATCTGCTGCAAAGCCTGCTCATGGAACATGCTTCACAGCAGATTGAAGAGCAACTCAGAGCCCTCAAGCTAGAGAATGGGAAACTTAATCGACAGATGGCTGACCTACGGGACGGGACTGACGCTGGACAGATTCGGGCGGCTTGGTCAAGGAGTCCGCCAAGACCAAAGCCAGAAAATTTGGAACCGTTCAATCCCTCAGTCAAGGGTGCGAGCGTAAGGACCTGGTTGTCTGCGATGAACTGCTGCTTTGGGGTTCTGAGTCACCCTCCAGAGGATGATGCTATGCGTGTGTCATTCGCTACAACACAGCTACGCGGAGCAACATTGGAGTGGTGGAGGTAGCTGAATGTGCTGGCCACTCGAGGAGGAGATGGGAACATAGCTATGCAACATGCTGTGTTTTGGCAGCCAGGCGCGGAGCAAGCTGAAACTCGGGTGCCGACGACATGGGAGCAATTTGAGCAAGCCATTAGAGATTGGTTCGATCTCGTGAATGCCTCCATGGTCGCATGCAAGCTGAAGTAGCTAAAGCAGATCGGGTCGGTGCAGGAGTACACACGCCGTTTCTTGGCGTTGTGCTCGGAGATTGACGACATGAGCAAGCTGGAGATGGCAGACAAGTACCATGACGACTCGAAGGCGGAAATCCAGTGCACGCTGGCACTAAGTGGCATAACAGAGTTCAAGGCGATGGTAGCCACTGCTGAGCGCATTGACGCGCTGCGCTACCATCAAGGGGGTTTCCGTGAGAAGCAAGAGAATTTTCAGCGTTGAGTATAGCACGAAAAAACCAACCCCACGGAGATCGACGCAGTGCAAGAAATCCAGCAACAGAGCAAGCCACGTGGTGGGAACTGTTGGATCTGCGGGAAGCCTGGGCACCACAAGGAAGATTGCAAGAAGAAGCAGTAGGGAAACGGCAACCAGCTGTGAGTGGCAGACGGCCAACTACTGGGAAAGCTTCGTCTGCATCAGCGAACACCAGCCCCAAAAGTCCTTCGACAACTAGGGAGTTGCCAAGTGAATTTCTGCCGAGCGAAGGAAGTGAGAGCGTTCCTCGAATCCTCCTGAAAAACAAAACTTTATCGGCTGATTCTGCGGACGGCAAGGGGCGCCAGACTCGCTGACATATTAAAGCATTGTTGGATTGCTACTTGTCATACTCATTCTTCAGTGACAAACTTGCAGAAAGGTTGAGGCTTGCATGGCTACCTGGAAAGCCAGCAAAGGCCAAGTTGGTGCAAGGGGAGTTGGAGTGCGGATTGCCTCAGAAGCCATTAAGGGTTCGTCTGGGCAAGCTGTAATGCAAGGTGAACTTTCGCACATGTCCGATGGATGCCTTCCACACCATTTTGGGACGTGACTGGATGCACCGGTGGAATCCTGATGTGGATTGGGTGCGCAGCCAGGTGAAGGTGAAGAAAAGCGGAGACCAAATCGTTCTACCATTGTGGGCTAAGGAGAAGGACTCCAACGCAGGCAAGGTGCCGCAGTTGAGTTACATGTAGTTGAAGCACTCTCCGTGTAAGGGGGACCAAGTGTACCTCGTGTTGGTGCAGCAAAAGGAAGAAGCTGAAGAGGTAGAAGCGTTGGCAGCAAGGGTAAAGCAACAAGGAGAGCAGCAGAAAGCACCAATGGCGGAGCTGTTGGAAGGTGTCAAGGGAGTGTTGGACAGCTACAATGACGTTTCCTGCTGAGCTGCCAAAGGGTTTACCACAGAAGTGGGACATCGACTACATAACTGAGCTGGTTCTTGGAGCAAATCCAACGGTGCGTGTTGCTTATTGCATGAGCGATAATGAGCTGAATGAGCTGAAGAAGCAATTGGAGGAGCTGACGGAGCAGGGGTTTGTCAGACCGTTGGTGTCACTCTCCATTGCACCTGCCCTCTTTGTGAAGAAGAAGAAGATAGGGGAGCTATGGAAGTACGTGGACTATCGCACACTGAACAACGTAACAATCAAGAACTGGTACCCGCAGCCAAGGGTCAAGGATCTATTTGACCAACTGAGGGGAGCGCAAGACTTCTGCAAGATTGACTTGTGCTCGGGGTACCATCAGGTCCGGATTGCGGAGCAGGACATGGGGAAGATGTTGTTTCATACGCAGTACCGCCATTTTGAGTATCTTGTGATGCCCTTTGGGTCGACCAATGCTCCTAAAACTTTCATGAGCCTCGTGAACAAGATCTTCCACCCTCATCTGGACCAGTTTGTGGTGGTGTTCATCTACGACATCCTCATCTACTCTCGGACCGTGGAAGAGCATTAGCAATATCTTTGCCCAGAGCTGGAAATACTCCAGAAAGAGAAGCTGTTTGCAAAGCTCTCTAAGTGTGAGTTCGAAAAAAGGGAGGTGGAGTTCCTTGGGCACATTGTGAATGGCAAGAATCTCCACATGGACCCAAAGAAGGTGGAAGCAGTGAAGAAGTGGCCGACGCCAAAGTGCGTATATAACATCCAGGTCTTCCTAGGGTTTGTCAACTACTACTGGAAATTCATCCGAGGGTACGCAGAAAAGGGTGCGCCGCTGACTCAGCTGCTGAGGAAGGGTCACCAGTGGGAATGTGGTGATCAAGTGTAGAAAAACTTCGAAGAGCTCAAGGTTGCAATGTGTGACGCTACGATCCTGGTGCATCTGGATTCATCCAAGGAGTACATTATGGCGACGGACTCTAGCTATTATATCATTGGGGCGATGCTGATGCAGGTTCACGGGAAGGGGCCGCTGCCAATTACGTATGTATCGCGCAAGCTGCCTTGTGCGGAGCTGAACTTTGCAATCCATGAGAAGGAGATAGTGGTGGTGATCCATGCGTTCAAACTCTGGAGGTGCTACCACGAGTCGCAATGCAGCGTGGTCTTCATGGATCATTACACCTTGAAGTAACTCAAGACGTAGCCGAATCTCAGTCGCCAGCAAACTCGCTGGATGGAGTTTTTGGAAGAAAGTTTTGACTACGAGATCCAGTATAAGCCTAGGAAGGTGAACCCGGCAGATCCTCTGTCAAGGAGGCCGGACATGAGCCTCAACGCCATCTCGGTGCTTATGGGATCTCCAATCATGCACAACCTGTTCGAGCATGGCTATGACGTGGACGGTGAGTCCACGGATCGCGCGCTGAAGGACACCACATGGGATGGAGTGTATTGGCGAAGGGGGTAAGAGCAGAGGATTGTCATGCTGGACTATACGCCATTGAAGCAATTGTTGCTAGAGGAGGTGCATAACACCCACTACTCGGGTCATTTCAGTTTCAACAAGATGCTTAAGGCCCTAGATAACAACACGCTCTTGGTGGTGGTGGACCGGTTTTCCAAGATGGCACATTTTATTGCATGTCCTGAGCGCATCACAGCGCTGCCAGGACATCTCAACTCCTCCTTAGTCATGTCATCAAGCTGCATGGAGTGCCGCAATCTGTGGTCTCAGATCGCGATCCACGCTTCACTTCTCGGTTCGGGAGAGGTCTCATGGAGAAGCTTGGCATGCGGGTGCAACTGACCACGGTATACCACCCATACAGCAATGGGCGGACAAAGCGCACGAACCAGAATTTGGAAAAACTGTTGTGGAGCATGGTCCCNCCTGAGCGCATCACAACTGCCAGGACATCTCAACTCCTCCTCAGTCATGTCATCAAGCTGCATGGAGTGCCGCAATCTGTGGTCTCAGATCGCGATCCACGCTTCACTTCTCGGTTCGGGAGAGGTCTCATGGAGAAGCTTGGCATGCGGGTGCAACTGACCACGGTATACCACCCATACAGCAATGGGCGGACAAAGTGCACGAGCCAGACTTTGGAGCAACTGTTGTGGAGCATGGTCCCACCGGATGGAGAGGGTTGGGAGGAGATATCGGAGTGGCAGAGTTTGCCTACAACTCAGCAGTGTCAGCATCAACAGGAAAGTCATCGCTTGAGGTGGTGAATGACCACCTACCACTGAGCCCAGGAGCCCTTGCTATGGCAACATCTCTTCCGGCTGTGCAGCATATTGTTTAAGGTTTTGCCACCACTTGGGACGTGGTGAGGCAACGGCTGTTGAAGGCGCAGAAGTAGCAGAAGCAGCAGGCTGATAAGCATCGCTCTACTGCGGAGTTCCGAGTGGAGAATTAGGTGATGCTGAACTCTGCTAACCTACAGCTGATGGGAGTTAGGATTTCCAAGTTGGAGCGGCGATGGGTGGGTCCGTTCCGCATTCTGGAGAGGCGGTCAGCCGTCTCTTACATGCCGGAACTGCCAGCTCGCTACACTTTTTATCCGGTGATCTATGTCTCCCTGTTTCGTGCCTATCCCAACCCCAACACCTTTTTCCAGGGTCGTGGGACAGCTCCACCTCCTACTGTCCAGGTTGAAGGAAGTGAGGATTTTGAGGTGGAGAAGATTCTGGAGGACTGCCAGTGGGGACGTCGGCGTGAATTTTTGGTGTAGTGGAAGGGGTACCCGGCGAAGCACAACTCTTGGGAGCTAGAGGCAAACTTCCATGTTGGGGATACCTATACTGTTCTCTAGGATTATCTCAAGCGCGCCGGGACGTCGCGCCTCCGAAGGGCACCTCATTACATTCACCCCTCCCCCCTCCCGCCGACGGGGGAGGGTGGGGGTGAATGTAATGAGGTGCCCTTCTTTTTCTGGCATACTCAGGGCCTCAACCGAGTTTCAAGGGCATCTGGGCCATTTTCCATTTTTTGGAAATCTTGTTTGCGGTCGAGCTCGCCTCTGCTCGACCGCGCCTGTGCAGAGCAAAGAGGAGGAGTGAGTGAGTGATGCAGCACGGCGTGCTCCACAGGCCAGGGTCGTGTTTTGCTCATCACTTCGCAGCAACATTCCGAAAGCGCCACACGAGGGTGGCTTTCACCCTCTCGGCAAGTAGCGTAACGGCGACGCTACCCGCTGAGGGCCAGTTTTGGCGGATGACCCTGATAGCGCGCACGGTCAACGACGCAAGCAGTTTTGTTGACTGCGACCGTGGGACGGTCGCAGTACCATCAGTGGCGTGCGCAACAGGATGACCGTACCCACCGCCGGGAGTCATACGAGACTAATGCGGCGGCTTGCCAAGAGACAAGACTTACCTTTCGATCTCGGCGATCGACGGCCGGGGACTTCTTGCACAAGGCACTATATGCAAGTAGAGTACCAAGTTCAGGTGCAAGGAGGGCACCGAGTCCAAGTGCAAGTAGCTTGTTGTAGCAAGCTAGGAAAGCACTAGGCTGAGGCCTGGGCTAGCCGGCCGGAAAGCATAAATACCCTATACTTATTTCAGTCTAATCAACCTGTGATTTTCGAGCTGTGGCTTCTAGACTTCTCCAAGCCTATGTTTCCGTTGCGACTGCGCTCTCCATACACTAAAGCTTATCTCTGGAAAGCACACACTCTCACAAAGTTGTTGATTCTCAATCCATGTCTTTTTGCGTAATCCTTGTTTGCGGAGCTATTGAGACCATGTACCCTTACGTAAACCGTTGAAACTGGTTTACAAGGCCGAGGAAAGACAAGAATTGCCCAAAATTTTCTGGGCATGTTTGATTAATTATGGCTTGGACCTTTTGTGGGTCCACATGGATACCATCCTTGCTGACTATCTTTCCAAGGTATTCGAGCTCATCTTATGCAGAACTACACTTTCTCACCTTCACCGGGAACATTTGCCCCCAAAGGATTACGAGGATTTCATGCAAATGTCGTATGTGCTCTTCCATTTATTTGAAAAAATAAAATAAAACGTTATCCAGGTAAGACAAGATGAACCGACCAAGCTTCTCAAAAAACACTCGGTTCATTTCTCCTTGGAAGGTTATGCGGGTGTTCTTAACTTGAAGCAAAAGATAAATAGTGGATAACGGTCCATGTGCATCTCAAATACTATTTTGGGTACATCGTCTTCCTAAACATGGATTTTATGGTACCCTTGAGACAAATCCAATGACGAAATGGTTTTTTCTCCTTGGATTTGGTCATGGAGATCCTCCATCCATGGTAGGGAGAATCAATCTTTCATTGTCAGCTCATTCAATGCCTGATCATCTATGCACATGCGTAAATCTCTGTCCTTTTTATGAACAGTGGGATTTGCATTTCGTGAGGAGAGCTACTCGGCACAATCCTCCAATTCAAGAGGTACTTTCTTTTCTTGTGTTTGGCCTCGTGCCTTTAAAAATGACTAAGGAAATTCATGGGTCTAAAGGAATCTTCCTGGGTTGCAGCAAAACTATGTAGCCCATGTGTCACTGTGGTGGAAGCCAAGCCAGTGGATCTTGGAATAGATCCAAGAGCTCTGCCAGTAAATATTTGATCTCTTACAATGTTTCTTCCTTCATTTTTTCCTCCACTTTCTATATCTAAGCCAATGTTTTTCGACAACCCTATCAGTTGTGTCCTTTGAACTACGTCGCAAACAAGCTGGGATGTACTTTAAATCGAGTCGATGCCAATGTCATCATTATAATCATGGTAAAATGATGATGTCTCATTTGGAGGATCAAGTATTTGGATTCAAAGGACATCAGAGAATTGTTTTTGTGAAGCCAAGAATTGCCCAGAACCATGTTGAAAAGGTTCACAAGGTGATGTACCTTGTGATGGTGTGAATTTCCTCAAGTGTAGGTATTTGCTTTGCAGGTATCAATCACGAAACCTTGCGGTTATCACATACAGACAACAACTGTGCCATTCAATGCCTAAAATTTTAGGCCCACCTGTCGGGTAAATCCAAGGCTAGCAAAGGAGTCCTCCGCTATGGTGTTTTCAAGCACATTGACAGCAGCACCACCTAGGTGTCGAGTGAATTGCATTTTCATACGTCCTCTCCTCTTTTGAGTGAATAGGCTCAATGAAAACAATGCAAGTTTGTGATAAATACAAAGTCAGTATGGCAGATGTCGTAAGTCCATCATCCCCCCACTCAGGTCTACATCTTGTGGCTATGTGTGATTTTAGCAGGCTCCTTTCATCCTTCAAGATTGACCGGGTCGAAATCATTGACCAAGGGTTCTGCGAACATGATTTGGCTCATCACTTTGAGGGTTCTTTTGTCAATTATTTTATATTGTACAGTGGTTGGTGTATCCACCACTAAGCAATTTTGATCATGCATCTTATCTTGAGATGCAAGGTTTAGTGGGCAATGATGATTAGTAACTATGGAGTACGATTTTATAAGAGAGGGAAAGCCATTGTTACCACACTCGTGTACTACCTTTACCTCATTGTTGTTATGGCCATGCTTGTGACTGGGAACAGTCTACCTGCAATTCTTCTTGACTAAGGGGTTTGTGAGCTACTTTTGTGTATGCCCGTATGTAGGTATGTATGTGTGTGTGTGTGTGTGTGTGTGTGTGTGTGGGGGGGGGGGGGGGGGGGGGGGGGGGGG